>JABFPB010006181.1:0-12321 GCA_022817645.1 Ceratoteleas bidentatus | reverse complement strand
AATATCTCGGCTTCTATGTAGTCGAAATGCTTGGGAATTTGGCAAATCAAATAGTAGCCTCGAAATAAACCAGATTTAAAGTTTCATCCAATTCTTATTATTTTAACTTAATAAGAACTACCTTAACTCTTCTATTCACTGTTTCTAATGTCTTCAACTCAAATCTAACTCAAACACCCCTTTCCAGGATTGGTGGAACGTATCCTCCTACGACAAGTTCTACCGCACCTGGAACATCGTCGTCCACGACTGGCTCTACACCTACATCTACAAAGATCTCTACGAATTTTTGGATGGCAAAAGCAAAATCATCCCCCTGACGACCACCTTTGTAATCTCCGCGATGGTCCACGAGTACATCTTAGCATTCAGCTTGCGGTTCCTTTACCCCTCACTGTTCATCAGTTTCGCAGGGTTCAGTCTGCTATTCGTTCTCTTGAGTAAAAAATTCAGTCAGAGTGTTGGCAACCTCTTCGTTTGGTTCACCATTTGCTTCGGCAACGGTGTCGTCATCAGTTCCTACATCATTGAGGGATTCGCCAGGGTCAACTGTCCGCCCTACAGCGACGATTTCTGGGACCTTATCGTTCCCAGGTGTCTGACCACTTGTTACTCCCTATCTTCCTAGACTTCCAGTATCTAGATGGTGACGTTGGTTGGACTGAGAACCCAAACAGTCACTCAAGATTCGCTCCAAGATTTCTTAGACTTCCTGAACTTGGATTCATTCAAGTTCATAGAGAGCTCGGGAAATCGTGGAAAAATGCCTTGCTCTTGGGAAGTGCTAATTGATAAAGATACTGGGAGTTTTGATTTATTGTAAATATGCAATTAACGCTTGATTGCGTAATTATCACAAGTGGGTGGTCAAGAATCGACCATTGAGGATCGTTTGAGAAGGAATAATCTTATCTTGTGTCAGAAAAGTAGGCCAAGAGACGGCTTGTTGGCGGAAGCAAGAATATGTTTTATGGCCGAAAGAATGGATAGAAATGGAAACATTACCACCCGAGGGTGGCAATGTACCCCTTATCGCTCACCCCTAAGGAAAGTGAAGTAATTTCATTGACTTTCAGGATTTTTTGTAAAATAAGTAAATGTTAAATGGAACTTCGTCGAATATTGTCTTTATTAAATTATAATTGAAATGTGAGATTAGTGTATTTGACCAAAAGCTATTTGTAAATATTTGTATTTGAATTTGGGCTCTTCTGTAACATTTACTTGAAATGGACAGAGATAGCCAAAACTGTTATTTCGCGAGTTCATTTGCGTCTTATTGTGTACATGTCCTTTAGGTACCTTAATTATGAATTTCTAATAGACATTCATATCGGATAATTTATAACTATTCTTGTTACTTGTACAAATAAATGTACATAGAAAATTGTGGTTCAAATTACTGGTCCCATCCTTTGTAAACTGATTCCAGTTGTTTGAAAGGATTTTAGGCTGCACATTCTACGTTTTAGGTGCAGAAAGGATTATTAGTGAAGGTTCAAGTTGAATAAATGCAAATGAACGAAACGTACAAAAGAAATAAGTTTATTATTGAGTCTTATACATCTGTCTCGTTTCGAATCATACACAATCAAGATAGAGCAATATAATCGTATATATGTACAGATATATATCTATATCTTCTCTATACAAATTGATTTACGACATACTTTTATATGCATTCAGCGAATATTTTTTGTACCTATCGTAGCAGAATGGTTCGAGGCTTATACGAGGAAAATATGAATTTGCATAAATAACGAATGATGATCCGCTCTTATTTATAAGTGTACATGGGGTGATTCGCATAGTTAAAATAGAACGGGGCGTTGGTTTTAAGCCTCGAATCGCTCTGTGTAACGTGTAGCGTCGATATCTTCGTGATAAGGCTACCGATTTTCAACTCTGCGAAATACTTTGTCGAAAACATTACAACGAAACGCCGGGTTTCTCGATCATGGAAAGTGGCCCCTGTTACTCGCATCGTTTTCTCTGGAAGTATATCATTGCGCACAATATAATATAAATATATATATTTTTTAAACATAAAAATATATTCCTCATTGAGGAAACGTTTGATCGGTGCGAGATGACATTGGTTCATGGGAGAACAAGTATGCTGACAAATAATTTTCACAGAAAATGCACGAAGGCAATGTCATTTCTCATGAAATTGTGTTGAAAGGAAAAGGGTTTTCGCAATTGATAATTGCGAAATAAATAACGGTCTTTTCTGATGTGATTTTGTGAGAATAGGATTTGGAGTTGTAGACCTTAAACGAATAGTCGCGGTGCAAAAATAATGGTTGCAGATCTACTCTTGACATTATTCCTTTTAACTTTCGTAACGCAAATAATTTGTATTATAGAACTAAATGTCTAACTGTGACTCCGAATAAAAGTATGTCTTCATTCCCCTTTTCTTAAAGCTGATTTTTCTCGATGTATTGAATTAAAAATAGATATAAGTATTTTGACTCAGTATCGAGAGAGCCAAGATAGAAAAGGGGAAATTTGATTTGAAGAAGACAGTTGCAGTTGAACATCTCACCTGCTTTTAATTGGATTTTTCTTTTGTCTATTGTAGGTAGTGATATTACCCAGCTATGAATGTATAGTCAAAGAAAAAATCCAACAGGTTGAGAGGTTCGACTGTGCAAAGTATATAATAAATATCGAGTACTACAAATTAAGTTGTAAAATTATCAGTCTTCAAAACAACACTGATTGAAGCACCTGCGTTGTAAATTTTCGCAAAGTGCCAATAATTATATCGTTTATAAATTCATTGCAAGAAAACACTCGGAAAATAAGTAATAATTCTAGATCACAACATTACTGAATTAGTACAACTAAAAATAAATATATATTTCAACAAACTACGATCTTCAAACTGTTTTTGTCAGTTATATTTAAAATAAAATATTCATGACGTTCAACTTAAAATTAATTTCTCTAACCGTATTGTCCAATGATTTGATTTGAAAAATGTTGCAGAGACTTACAAATAAAAAAATGGATAAATTGTCTTATCTAATTTGTAAGATCGCAACAAAAATATTTTGTTTACTGGAATTTCATTTTGCTCTTAGAATAATATGTAAATTTCTTTGAGATTAGTTTTTGTTCTTTGATCTAGTTATAATTTAGCCCAAAATAAAATTGTTCGTGATTTAGTAGCAAAAAGCCAATTAAGTTACACGATGAAGAATTCTACCAGTGTCTCATTACGATCCAAATCTTGCTTGGAAACTTGATATCGTGAATTTCAATCAAAGCTTGAAATTTACGGTCAACTGATTTTTTATCTCAGTGTTTGGTTTATCTAAAATCGGTGATAATTTCGAGATAAGAATAAAATGAATCCCTCAAACAACACATCAAAATTCCTTTTGGGCCAAACCAACATTCTTATGTCACCCACGTTACTTTGACTAAACTATTTGCAAGGTACACACCTGCAATGTGACCAATTCAGTTCATTAACAGAACCTCACAATAACTCAAACTAAAATTTCCTAACTCGAGAAACATTCGTCGAAAACAATTCAATTGTTCTAATTAAAAAGGCTACCAATGTAAGTAATATAAAAATTCCACGACTCAAACAAACAACTGCAACCAACGGGGATTTGGAAGTCGAGTTGCAGAAATATCCCACTAGGCGGCGCTCCTCACATGACTTTTCCACACAAACATTTAAAAATCAAATCATTCTCTTCAAAACCGAAAATTCACTTACGTACTAAAAACTGGATTTACGCAAGTAAATTTCCGGTTTCCAATCATTTTCCATCGTTTTCATCACGCAACAGTTCGACATTCGACCGTTTCCTCCACAAGCGCCACCTACCGTCTTATTTTTGAAACGCGACTTCCGCCTCCCCTACTCCCAATTCTAAAACTAAAAACCCAGCCCTATCCGACTTTCAGTTCAGCCTGTTCACATAATGACTGTAAAGTTGTAGATGGCGATACTATACTGAGAAAACTAATTCGTAAAAGCTACGAAAACTCTGTATCTTTTACAATACATCTTGTGAAGTCTACGAATTTTTCGTTACTTTTACGATATATACTGTAAAATGTACGATTTTTCGTATATTCTACAATATATATCTCAAAGTGTACGATTTTTTTCGTAGCTTTTACGGTATATATCGTCAAGTATACGAATTTTTCATATATTTTACGATATATATCGCTAAGTGTACGATTTTTTCGTAGCTTTTCGATATATATCGTGAAGTGTACGAACTTTTCGTATCTTCTACGATATATATCGCAAAGTGTACGATTTTTTCGTAGCTTTTACGATATATAGTAAAGTATACGATTTTTTTCGTAGCTTTTACGATATATATTATAAAGTGTACGATTTTTTCGTAGCTTTTAATATATTATATCGTAAAGTGTACGAATTTTTCGTATCTTTTACCATATATATCGTAAAGTATACCTATTTTTCGTAGATTTTACGATATACTTCGTAAAATGTACGAATTTATCGTAGCTTTTACGAATTAGTTTTCTCAGTCCTGAGAAAACTAATAAACTCCATCTTCCTGACCTGATGCCATTTGTCAGAATCGCATTATTGTACAACAATTTATAATAAAAAATGTACAATAATTTACAGTAACCTTGATTGGTACAAGAGGTTAAGCCTTCGCACCAATGCGAATCCGACGAATGTAAACAGCCCACTGAGATTGCAGCGCCATCTCCCGCTTCCCGGTCAATTCGTGAACTCGAATAGAACCGTAAAAACCCATCCTCCCTCGCACCCAACTATGCCTTGCACCGCGACCATCCGGATCGAGAACCCGCGCAAAACGCAACGCAAACAATTGATTGGCTAGGTTTGAGTAATCTTCATTTGCCCATGCCGACGAGCGCCTCGTCCATCAGCTCGTCGTCCGTGATGCACGGCGAGGCCGAGTGCGGCGACGGCGGCACCACCCGCGGCGACGGCGCCGGGCTCTTGACGATGTGCACGCTCACCGACGGGCTCTGCGGGAAGCTCGCCGCCACCGGCAGCGCCGCCGGTGGCGCCCCCTGCGCGCCGCCGCTCGACGGCAGCGCCACCGGCGGCGTCAGGGGAGGTGGCGGTGGCGGCGGCGGTGGCGGGGGAGGCGGTGGCGGAGGGGGCGGCGGGGTATTCCTATGCAGCGTCCCCGATCCCTTCTCCTTCGGCGTCGAGAAGTCCAGCAGAATCTCCGCGGCCTCGCGCGGACTCGTTTCGCCGCCAGGTGGCGCCGTGCTCTCGACAAAAATCGGCTCCTTCTCCTTAGTACTCAAATTCAGCGACTTTGCCTCAGGCGGCGGGAAGCTCTTCTCCTGGGGCTTCGCCAGCGCCAACGGCAGTTCCGGATCCTTCGTCTCGTTCACGGGGAATTTGTCGTCCGGCTGCATCGACAGGTTCCGCGGTTCGTCGGCCGGCAGGGGGCTCGCCGGGTTGTCCTCCTTGGCCGGTGGCGCCACCTGGTTCGGCCGGCCCGCCGGCTCGGCGGCCTTCGCCAGGCCGTCCAGCTTCGCGTCGGCCAGCTTGTCGCCAGGTGGCGCCCTCTTGTCGGCGCCGTCGGCGTTCGCCCGGGCGGACAGCTTGGGGATCTGGAACTTGGTGTCCAGCTGCTTCATCAGCCCCTCGACCACCAGCTGCGGCGGCAGCCCCGGCAGGTTTTGCAACCCGGACATGGACGCATGCGTGAGCAGCTTGAACGCGCGGTCCGTGTCGCTCTCCTGGCCCAGGGCGGAGGGACTCGCCTTCCGCATATCCCCGGCCTTCGCGGAGAAGAGGCCCTTGTCGCCGAACTTCTGGAAGCGCGACTTGTCCCTAGCTCGACTCAAATCGGTCGCTCCCGAGGAGGTCTTGGGGGAGCCGTTGTTCGACGAGGACGTGGAGGACTTCGCGGAGGCGCCCTTGTTCGGCGCGCCGCCGCCAGAGGTCGCGTTCGAGCCCGAGGACTTGGAGCCCACCTTCTGGCCCGCGAAGAGCGAGGCCTTGTTCGCCCCCGAGGCCACCGGGGAGGCCATCTTCGGGGAGGCCTGCGCCTGGGGCTTCTTCGACGCCGGGCCCGAGTTCACCCCGGGCTTCAGCCCCGTGTGGGTCTTCGGCGAGCCGTTCCCGGTAGCACAAGAGCCCGACGCCGCCGCCGAGCCGACCTTCTGTCCCCCCTTGGGTTCCTTCGACCGCGTCTTGTTGATGGTGATCTTCATGCCGTCCGAGCTGTGCTTCACCATGTACTCCCCCGGGTTCTTCGCGTCCGCCGACGGGGTCTTCGCCGGACCCTTTCCCTCCGGAGCCTTGTTCGAGGACGCCGGGCTCCGGTCCTTCGGCCCCGCCCCCACCGCCGCCATCTTCGCCCCACCACCACCCCCGCCCCCTCCCCCGCCGCCGCCCCCGTTCGCGCCATCGTCCGTGCAGTTCTGCGCGTTCTTCAGCTTGTCGACGATGGCGCTGAGGGAGCTCTTCCTGTTCCTGGCCTGCTGCTGCGCGGCTCCTTTACCCATCTCACTAGGGGGCGTGGTGCTGCCAGTGGCGCCACCTCCCGGACCTTCTGCAGCCCCGGCGACGCTGTCCAGCTGCTTCGGCTTGCCGCAGGACTTGGACTTCGGACTCTGGCGACCCGAGGAACCGCCGAATCCCAACGACGACGACGACGAGGACTTCTTCTCCTTCTCCCTGGAGGAGTCCTTGCTGGAAGACGAGGAGGAGGAGGACGTGGACGAACTTTTGCACTTGGTCGAAGTTTGCGAGTCGCCTTTGGGGGAGTTCGCCGCGGATTTCAGGGCCGACATGCTCGGCTTGCCGGCACTCCCGGAGCCCTGGTGCTTCGGCGAGGAGGTGCTGTGCTTGGGGCTCGCGCCGGCCGGCATCATCGGCACGTGCTTCGGGCTGCTGTACACCGGCGAGTGCTTCGGGCTCTGGATCGGCTTGCTGCTGCTCGCGTTCGGCTGCTTGAGCGTCGGGCTGGCGGACTTGCCGGCGAGCTGGAGCGCGAGTGGCGCCGCGCCCGGCGACGGGCTGAACTTGCGCAGCGCGGCGCTAGTGGCGGGCGAGGACGGCCGCGACACGGGCGGCGACTCCGCGGGCTTTATGCTGACGGACACGGGCTTGCCGAGCGGCTCCTGCTTCGGCGGCAGCTTGTCCGGCGGCCCCATGGGACCCTCCTCCCGCTTGCGCTTGCGCTTCTTTTCCAGCTTGCTCTTGCTATCGTCCGAGCTGGACCTGTTGAGCAGACCACTTTATTTCATGGAATACGCTTTTCGGGGCTGCCACTATTCGGTTAGTTTCGCTTGTCTTCGGATGTTTGTTGTTTTTGGCTAAATTGCGGGGGCTTTGCGGTTGGGGAGGTCGACTGATTGAGCGGTGAGAATGCTTACGCAGGTGGATTTTGGGGGTGTTAATGGACGAGGTAACAATGGTAAATGCAGCAGAATTTGGAAGTGAGCTTACCTGATTGCTTTTAGGGCTTGCATTTACCATTCTTAACGGTTGAAGTTAGTGGCTCTAGGTAACTTTCACCCGAGTTTGAAGTTAATGGGTGTGAAGACAATGTGGAGGTGGTTAAAATGGTAGATTGGAAGTTATCGCTATCCGGTGGTTACGTGTCTTTTGACTTTCACTGATGCAAAACGTTTGAAAAGAGATAGTGATTTTGCATGTTCGACTCGAGGTGTGCATTAGACTGATGCCAATTATCGAGATTTGACTCTGTTAAGAATTTGTCATGCATGCTTAAGTGATCGTTTTGGATCGACTTCTCACGATTTCTGGATCATTGCTTTATTTCGATGGTCAAAGTGAGTTGTTTTGATTACGGTGATTATGGTACATCATGCATATATACAAACACTTTACAGAATGTCCGCCGTTTGAAAAACGCTTGGAATGGATGCTTGCAATTTACAGAAGAGTGCTTTATTTGAAACCAAAATAAATGTTTGTGGTAAATGAAAAAATGGCGAATACAGTTGAAGATGGCGAACTGGAGTTATTTGTATGCAGTTAGCAAAATCAAAGCAGACATTCTGTGAGCGACGTTCAACGGTTCCTTCCTTTCTTCTACTTTCCCGAATGACTAGCCGAATGAAAATAATGGACAAGGACATCGGGGTCCAGGGTTTTTTGAGTTTACAAAAAAGATAATTTCGAATAGTTTCTTTGACATTTCCTTTTATTAGTCATTTACGTTCTTTCGATAATATAAAAAAATACTGCCTAACTCATATTTCTTTATATTATAAAAATATCTCAAATTGCTCAACGTGATTACAATCTGTACACGTTTCTCCACCTTTGAGCATTCAACACTTTTTCGTTCCATCGCGACTTCCTGTCTTGAGATCGCGCGAGATCGTTAACAAATCCTTCAAATCCCGACTTTTGCCAAAAAGCGAAACTCGAAAAAGTGTCCGTGCCGAAAGGCGGCGCCTCTTCACTTCCTCGTGAAAATAAGTTAACATTATTTACAAAATACTGTACACTTTGCTCAGAAAAGAATCAATTCAAGACATACAAATTCACAGCTAACGCACGGAGGAACTGTAGCAACTGAAACGTCTTACAACAAAAATCTGAAAAAAGGCACTCGTTACCCTTAAGCTCTTCAACCAAGTGGCAGCCCCGTTCGACAATCATCAAAGCTCCAACGAACGAATCCAACAAACCCAAATTCCGATTCTTCCCCCCCTTACTTAACTTTCCCAAAATAACATTTGCGCTAAAAAATGTAAAAAACCCGCTGGATCCTCACATCGGCAGGTCATTGTAATCGCCGCCGAAGGTCCGACTGATCGACGCGACGGAAGCCCCGCAATTGGCAAGCTCTCGATCAACTACGGATACGAACCTGTTCTTCGAGCTCTTGCGTTCCTTGCGCTCCTCCGCGGCCCGGTTCGCGCCCGGCCCCGTAATCGGCGTGATCGTGATCGAGCTCGGGAGGTTCGCCTGCGGCGACGACGTGATCGGGATGATCTCGATGCCCGGGCGCCGCTCCAGGCCCATCCCCGAGAGCACCGGGTTCGTGTAGCCGCTGCCCGAAATGGGTGTGATGCTCACGGACGGCGGCACCAGGCTCTTGCTCTCCTCGAAGATGCTCGTCGGGCTCTTCTTCTCCTCGCGCTTCTTCTTGCGCTCCTTCTTCTCCTCCGCCTGGGCCTCCACCTCGACGACCTCGCCCTCGGGCTCCAGCTCGTTGTCCTGGAGCAGCTCGGCGGCCAGCTCCAGGCCCGGCGTGGGCGTGGCCACCTCGCCCCGGGAGGTCGGCGTGCCCAGTGGCGTCGAGTCCGAGCTCGAACTCTCCAGCAGCACCTCGGCGCCGGAGTCCGGGTCGCCCTTCCGCTTGGGGCTGCGCCACGAGCCGTCGGCGGCTTTGCGCTTGCGCGAGGACTTCTTGGCGCGGTCACCAGGTGGCGCGGCGGCCTTCGCCTGGCCGAGAAGGGCGCCTAATTGCAGCGGATTGAGCATCGCCGCGGGTGTATCGGTGGACTGGCCGGAGAAGGACGGAAACCCGATACTACTCTCCGCTCCGGCATCTAAAAAAGACTGCTGCTGCTGGGGGGGTGGCGGCTGGGAGGTTTGGCGGCCGACGTTGCCGTTGAGGGATGGTTCCTGTTTGACCTTGACGTCGCCGTTGCCGAAGTCGGGGAGGGAACCGTTGTGGGAGTTCTCGTCGCGGGGCGGACCGAGGTTGAGGTTGTTGTAGCTGTTGCCGCCGGGGAAGGAGAGGGCGCTGAGGGTGCGGCTCTCCCAGACCTTGAGGAGGGTGCGCATGGTGACGGGGATGCTGAGGCAGCGCTGGAGGACCTTGCCGATGAGGTCGGAGGTTTGTTCGTTGGAGGTGGAGGTGGAGGCGGAGAGGCCGTAGAGGCGGCACTTGAGGGAGGAGATGTCGACGAGGTCGAGCTCGGCGGTGGCGATGGTTTCCTCGAAGGGGTGCTCCATGCTGACGGAGATGCACTGCCAGGAGAGGGCGCTGACCTCGAACATGGTGGATTGTTCGAGGTCCTGGCGGGCGGAGGAGCGGACGCAGCTGGAGATGATGGTGTTGAAGAGGGCCTGCTGGCGGAGGTAGACGAGGATCTGGGGCACGTGGGCCGGGTGCGTGAAGGGGATGCTGCCGATTAGGACGCCGTCCATGGACTTGTTCTCGGTCATGACGTAGCAGTGCTGCTGGTCGGGGAGGGTCTGAAAAGAGAGAGGGGGTTAGTGGTTCGGTGAGCGTGGGGTTTTGGTTTCTTGTGGTGTACGAGGAGATCCAATTTGGGGGTTGAAAATGTCTTGGGGGTTGGTTTTGAGAAGGTTGGAATATTCGAATTTTATGAAATACACTACGAGGTTTCGAAGGTTTTGAAGTTTCGAAAATTTAACGTATTCTACATGTTTTTTCGTTCGTAAGAAAATTCACCTTAAAACAAAAGGAATTTCTAAAAGAATGTAGAATTTGTGAATACTTCGACATTTCGAAAGCTTTGAAAACTTGGAAACTTCAAAACCTTTAAAATTTCTTTCGAAACTTCGTATTAGTCGAAAATCTGAAGTTGCGAAGCTTTGTAAAAGTACCGATCACTAATCCAATTCAAATTGTAAAATGGACATAAGAACAATTGTATCAAATTGGAGTAAATGGCAACTAATGAGGTATCTGGTTTTCTCAAAACATTAAATGGAAGTTATTATATTAAATTGTAAATCAAAATGGCATCAGTGTCGATCTGAAAATTCCAACTTGATACAGATTAATCCAGTGTACAGCGGTATAAATTGGTTTTGTGTCCATTTTACAATTTGTACTCTTTAATTTGAATTGGATCTCAGCTGCTGAGTATCATAGGATGATTGAAATGGCTTGGGATGATGGAAAAAATATCTGAATATTTTACTGAACTAGTAAAGTAGGGATTTAATTTTTAGATGGTAATTTTTTTAATCATCTTATTCCTTAGATTACTGAACAGTTCGGTAAAATGTTCAGATATTTTTTGTCTTATATGATTTGAATTTATATTTTGCATTTGTATTTTTTTCAGATGTTTTATTTTAAATATTTTTAATGAAATTTTAAGTTATTACCCAATCTTGTATGAGAGCCGCTGATTCAAACAAGCAGATATATTTAAGTTTTAAACGAGAACGTAATCATCAGAATATAATCATCATCAGTTTCAGATTGTAAAAATCACCAAGGGGAGACATACAGAAAGAAACATATTTTTCATAACATGTGCTGAGAAAGAAGTCGGCTTGGAAATTAAGTACAAAAAAATTCTGGAATAGAGCCACTTTTGTAGGAAGTGTAATATATCAAATAGCTCGAGAAGCTCTACGAGTGACAGTAAGTGGAACAGAAAATAGGAAGGAAAAAATATACCCCGGGTTTATTTGTTATGATTTCTTTACAGTTTTGGGAGTTATTGTAAAACTATTGGGATTTTACATAAAACGCGTGCGACCTCTGGTGGAGCAACCGATAACTAGTTTGACTATGTACATTTAAACGTTTGAAGATGTGAACGTAAGCAAACAAAGCGAAAATGTTATTAAATTTGGACCAGATTTGTAAATGAACAGGTACAAACCTTCCTAAAGGAATTTGATTGAAGGAGAACAAGTTTTGAATGAAAATCACATTATAAAATGCGGGAAAATCATTTCGGCGTTGAAGGTTCAGTGATTTGCATTAGAGCATTTTGTTTAAAAACGAGTAAAAAAGGATGTCTCTAACAAAATAACTCGATGTCAATGAAACAATTATTTCAATGGAATGATCGTGTAAAGCTGGATGTGTGCGAAGTATTTAAATGAAAGTATTTAAATACTTTTATTTGTTATCGCCGAGTACGTGACGTTTTGATAATTGATATACTAATAAAATTCAAACATTTTTTGTTTGCACTTAATAAATTGTTTATTTATATTTTTGTCTTTAATTAAAAAATGTCTGAATATTATTGCATTTACTTCTTATCATAATTTAATGTAATTGTAAATCTTTCAAATTCAGCCTATTTCAAACATGTAATAGTAGGGCAAAAGTAATACTGGAAAATTTTAATATTACATGATTACAAACAGATTCTATTAACTTTCTGATTTAGCAGGCATGATCCCGAAACAACACAATCTGAAAATGTATTGCATCTGTTTGAATACAGATTATATTTTTCAAACATTTAATATTTTTTCTTCAACAGTACATCAATAGTCAAAATGTCATGAACTCGCCGGTATGAATACAAAAGTGTTGCTATGTTGTTTGCATTTCGCTTTACAGCTTTGCACAAGCTCTCCATTGAAACAATAGTTCCGTCGGTATC
>JABFPB010006180.1:0-12320 GCA_022817645.1 Ceratoteleas bidentatus | reverse complement strand
ATGAATGCCGAATCTTTCCCAAAAGGAGTTCAATTTATATTTTTCAATTCTTTTGTATTCTTTTCTATTCATTATTTTTTGCTGGGGCTTCCTGTTCTTCAGCCGAATAATCATTTCTCCTGAATCATTTTCAACTAACCACTTTCAGCTTATAACGCGAAATCCCGATTTTCCCTGCGATCGTATCTGCCCCTGGCGTAGCTTCCGATTGTCTCGGCAAAAAAGAGTCCCCACTTGGCGGCGCTATCTGTACTTCGAACCAAATAACCGCAGACAATAACCGCGCGAAAATTAGCGCAATTACCCGGCTAATACTTGGAGTTAACATAAACGAAACGTGTTATCATTTCATCGGCAATTTTCGTCCGTAAATACGTCCCCTGAATTGTCACGTAATTTTGCGAAATGACGCAGCGCTCGGCTATTTCGACCGCGACCCCGACGAATCCGCCGCTTCCGCTCAAGAATATAAGGAATAACCCGGCGAAACGTAAGAGTGCGCTCGCTCGCGGCGTGATCCGCGCTTAAGTCGCGAGTTGCACGCTACGCACGTATGTGGGCATATATACGCGCGCATTTAACTGGGTCAACGTCATGCAAATCTGCATTAACGTACACCCGAAAATTTCCGCAAAGTTACGCTCATTACCGAAGTAGTACACGCGACGCGTTAAAAATCATAGACGGCTCGAATCGGTCCTGATTTCACGGGTTAAAACGACGGCGGAAAACTAATATACATGTGGGAGAATATCCTGGTAGAAAATATGAAAAGTTAGGTTAAATTTAGTTAACTTGAAAGTACGGGATGGACAAACGATGGAAGAGGGTTTATATTTTGAAAATGTATTTTCAAATGATTAAACGAAAATGATATTTTAAGAGTCTTCTCCGTCAAGAAACATCTTCGTTTGAAACGGTTGAAGTTTCTGCTCCAAAAAAGATATCTTAAAAAGATGCTTGGTTTTTTAGAGTTTTCGTTGGTTTTTTAGATAAAAAATTTTATTAGGTAGGATAATTTTACTGCAAAAGTTTGGGAAAGATTGTTCGTCTTTTCTAAAACCCAAATGTAATAATTTTACAGATTGTTAGCTTGATTATTTTCCTAAATGTAAATCCCAAATGTAATAATTTTATATTTCCTCATTGCTTTTTATTATATACAAATTTACCCATCCTTCACTAAGAAAATATATTTACAATGACAATCCGACCAAACTCCTCAAAAACTGCGACTTTCAAATACTCTTGCATGCCAAGTACAATTATTCTCCGACATTTTGTGCAGCAATTAACGTTCGAAAAGTATTTTGCCCAAATTAGCACCCGGACGATTAAAAACCGTTCCGTTTAAAGTTTCCCACATCTTATCGCACACTTTTACAAACTCGTCTTTACACTCCGAGGCGACGTTTCGCTATCGTTCTTTGCCCCGCGAAATTCATATTTTCTAATGAAGCCTGAAATTAAACGACATAATTTTTCTTCGGCATCGAAACTGCGGAAACTGCCTCGGGGAGTCATAATGAATGGGTTGATAATGGAAAAAGAGTAATGCAAATTGCGCAAACGGTTCGCGAAATACCAATTATTACGCGTTGTTCTGTTCGGCGAAATTACACGAGTAACCTGCCTTAATAATCATTATTCGTCCGAAGTGTAGCAATTTATTATTGCAGCCCTAACCGGAGAAAAGAGTTCTCGTTCTCGGGTCGTGACGCGCGTCTCGCACGTAAGTCGCCGCGAAATTTAAACGACTGTTTAAGAGCCGCTAAACTCCTCGCGGCTTAGTGCATTCGAAAGGAGATCGTGCGCCGACTAAAATCCGGGCATTTGCATTCTGTCTTTCACTTCGACATCCGGAATTATTAAGCCGCCAGATGGCCCCCGCAAAAATGCCGATCCATTAGCGAAACCGGCCGAGCGGTTCTCACGGTTCGCGTTCATCCCGCGAGCGCCACCGTGACGCGTTACGGTAAAACACATCAAATTCAAAGTTACACCAACTCCGCGGAAATTGCGCGCAGTAACTCAAACATAATACTTACTCAATGTTCGAATGGCTCGAACTATTAATGTTAATTACTGTAACAGTCGTTATTAGTTGGTTTAATTACAAGTTAGCATTGTCCGAAGTTGGAACGTAACGTGTTGATCGGAAACACTGCCGCGGAAATAAGCGCGCTTCGTTAGGCAGCGGGCCGGCGAAAATAAACGGCGCCCGATAAGGCCAATTAAAAATGTCGGATGAAAAATTAAGCGCGGCGAAAGTGGAGCAGGGAGCAAAAATAAATCGGCGAAAAAACGAGAGTAAAAAGGAAATAAAAGCGTGAATAATTGTCGCGGGTGATGCTACAAATATATCCGGGCCTCGATGTCTGTCGAACTTTTCTTCGGATGAAAGTGCGCGTTTTTGAAAACGATTTTGTTTTGACCCACTTTTCATCGATGCGTGCAATTTCGGGAAACAGAAGTTAAAAGGAATATTCGGACTAAAAATTGGTGGCGATTTATCTGGAAACATTCGCAGGGAAAACAAATAAAATTAACAATAATTACCAAATTATTTATTTGCAAAAAATTCATTTGTATAATTTTTCAAACGTTAAATAGAGAAAAAGCATACTTTTTTCTAATTTTAATTTTAGAAATTAAAATTTTTCAATTCTAATTTTTAATTAAATTTAATTAAATTCAAATTTAATTTTTAAAAATAAAAATTTTTCAATTTCATTGTAAAGTTAAACGTATTGTAATTTAAGAACCGATAATCAATGTAATTAAAAAAAACGTCTTACTTCATAATTAAACACTTCACGCTTCTCGCCAACAATTCCCTGATAAATATCTCTGACTTCTCCGAGGGATCATATTGCTCAGCTTATTTATCGCTGACGATTTCTCAGTGTACGGCAGAAAGCCACTCCGCTCGAAACCGCACGTTTGCCGTCGAAGAAACCGAGCCTGCGTCTGTTACAACCCGAGCGATTAATAACAGGAGACAATTGAATGCTCGAGGTGGCATTGCAAAGCACAAAAGTGCCGGCGAGGCTTAACAACGTAAGGAGCGACTGGCGCAATCTTGGCTCGTCGTCCTCGCGACTGTCAGCACCCGCACCCGTATCAAACGAAATTCACCCGGCGAAATAGCGGCGTCGCACATGAGCGCCGCTACGCGAACTTCGTAACAGTCCAATTAACGTGATGCTGTCGTCACGTTGATTAGCCGAAAACTTATCACGCGCTTACGTAAACGTTAGCACTGTTTGTTGGGAAATCGGAGGAAAATACTGAAAGAAAGTTGGGAAAGCGAAATTTCCCGAGTGGAGGTAAATGAGATTCTTCGAAAATGTAATGTCGATTAGTGAAAGAGTATTACCAACGAGAAAAAAATTAGGTTTTGGTACTTTTTTAATAAATTTTTTATGTAAAGTGATGGTGATTAGATCGAATGAGGTTTTTGTTTAATTCCGATATGATCAACTGACGATCAGTTAGAATAAAAAATCGTCAACTTGATATGAGAAAAAGTCCCATTTTTGGGTTGATCAATTTTTCCATTTTTCATCAATATTCGACGAAATTGTTTACACGGTTCGAAATGACAGAAATGAGGGTTAATGCAAATGAATTAACTTTTTCCCAGATGGAGAAGTGATTTGGATTGCGGTTGCTTATTTTTGTTTGGTTATCTCAAATGGAGAATAAAAATAAAAATGTGATCTAGAAAAATACGGAAGTTATTTCGAGGTAATAGGTTACCCGAATAAGTTGTACTGTATTGGAATTTACATTTGAATAATTCTATTTAATATCGATGTCAGTTATAATAAAGCTAATACATTTTAATATTACTTCGGTTTATATGTACAAACAAAGTAATTTTTATACATAAAATATTCAATTAATTTAAGCATACTCCATACTTTATAAACAACGAAATATTCACCGACAAATATCTCAAACAAATTTATCTCATTTATCATATTATTATAAGTTTGGTTTCCATACACAAACCCCTTTTACATTTTAACCGAAAACCCCAATTATTTTTTAAATAAAGCTAACACATTTACTAAATCCAACCAAAGTTCTGATTTTCGGTTCTAACATTACAAAATCCATTTTCTCCCCACAGAAATACCCACGTCGAAGTAAAAGCTATCGCTTTCCGATCGACCGATTAATTGTGGACGGAAGTTCGCGGTGTAATTAAATGTATCACTCCAAATAACGTGGAGTCGAAAAAAGCTAGTCGTTCGCGCGCTGTTATTGAATATTTGCCCAAGAATTTGCGATAATTAGGATCGGCTTTAATTACGATCCGCGTCCGGCGCGCTCGTTCCGGTTAGCGGATTAAATGAAAAAATATTCGGACCGGGTGTGAGGCTAATTACGTCGATGAAAAATGCTGCGCGAAATAGCGTGAATTAAATATTGATTGTGCAAGTGTAATTTAAATAGCGGCTCGCGTCGCCGATTGTTATTGAGAAATTGAGTTTGTGAATGCAAATGAATAATTTTGCTCAGGCCGAAGAGGATGCTCGAGCCGGCCGGATAATAAATTTTTGGCAGCTCCGGATTCCATTAAAATTTCCGGGCTATTATTGCGGGTAAATATATAAAATGAATGCAGAACGGGAATGTTTTATTAGATCATAACTTTAAATTAAGAACGAGCAAATAGGCTATTAGCGTCCGGTTTAAGGAGTAAGAGGTATGGCCTAATTACGTCAATTTGGGTAATATAATATAATGCAATATGAAATCGCGACGACGATATTTATTGTCGGCAAATTGAAAGAACTCGAGGAGATTAGAGGGAGATTTGGAAATTGAAAATGGCGGACACTCGTGAACAAATGGCGAGAAAATTGACGAAAAAGAGCGGTTTGGAGATAAAATATTTGAGTTCGTCAAATTCACGCATTGCCCGGACCAATTAGCATAATTCCGCGAGGAAATGCAGAGGCGCGGTCGGGGGTACGTGCGCGGACTGTCGATACTCAGTTTTATCAGAATTGTTCGAGTAGCGTTAATTGACCGAATTAACCGAGCGGAACGTTTGAAGGCGGACTTGGCAATAATTTCGCGTACACGCGGACGTTGGTATGCAAAAGCCCACCGTCGAATGTTTGTTCGCTGCGGTACCGGTCACGTCGATTTTTCGTTGTATCAGTCATGGTGGGAATTTGAATACTAAACATCTATGAAAATATGTCAAAAAATGCTAATACTGCGAAATAGTCTAACTCTGAAGAAAGGGGAATTGTTTTAAAAGCATTTTTTAAAAACTGATTTTTTATCAAGAAGATTTTTTTATCAAAAACTGATTTTTTAATAGGAACTCGACGAAAAATGAAGCGAAATGTCAAACGCGAAAAATTATCGGTAAAAAAATCGATGAGATGCAGTCAACTCGAAAGAATTACCGCTGAAATTTTTGTTAAAAAGTCAAGATTTGACGTTTCAACGTTATTGGCTCTCTTTGTGAATTTCTCCGTTTTTACAAGATCCTTTTTGTCTTTTTCACGTTGACTGCAGATGATTAACAATCACCTGACGATCACTTAATCGGCATCGATCTTTCGTGATTTTTTCCGACTCGGAGGCCACAGCGCGAAGGTCGCTGCAAACCGCGAAAGTAATATTTTTATCCCGGATTGGTTTCGCGGTTTCCACCTGCGAGCGGCCTTCTATTAAGCCGCGTTTAATTTCTTACGCGAGCTCGAATGGAAAAAACGCCGCGCAGAACGGCGAAACAGAAACATGACAAATAACGCGCATTTAATGGCTCGCGCGCCGTGATTTCAATTAGCGAAAAAAGCGCGCGCGAGCCCGAATAATGATATCCCGCAGATCCCCTTACGCCAAGCAATTATCCAATTTCGCAAGAATCCTCGCGGAAATAAACGTGTGGTAGTATTTATAGCATTACAGTTTCCGGACTTAACTATTCAGTGGTAGATTGTATTGATGTTTATTAATTAAATACGATGTCAATGTTGCAGGTTATGTTAAAGCTAAATCACATAATTTGATAATAGCTAAAAATTTTATAATAGTTAAAAAATGCGTTAAGTAGAAATTAGGTTAGTAATAATATACATGTGCGGCTGAACATATGCATTCTTATATATGTATATATTTGTTTGCATATATGACCAAGAGAAATTTTCACTTTGAGCCAAAACTTATTAATTCTTTTATGTAAAGTTTTGAGAGAAGTATAATTAGTATGCTACTAATTTCAACTTTATATCCATGCAACTAATTTTTTTCAGACAAAATATTTCAGACAGATCTACTGAACGTTGAAATGTCGTCTATAGAAGGTTAGGTATAACCTTTGATTCTTGTCGTTTTAACTTGTCGATTTCGCTTAAACTAAAAACTTTCTTTGTTTATTACTTTTATGTATATATACCTTAACTTGTTTTCTTCTCTAAAGAAACAGAATGTTTTGGACAGTATCAAGACAGAAACTTTCTTCAGCAAAAAAGTTTTTCTTGATCCAGAAAGTCGTTCTTACAGTGTAATAAAATATTTCCGGTTTACTAATTCGTAATTTTTACTAAAATTATCAGCACAACCAACTAATGTTCTATAATTTACTCTTTCATCTGCCGCGATTTTTCTCACTTTACCCAATTCCACAATCAGACAGGTTCGCGAGTAAAAATAACGTAATGCTGTAAAACACATCCAATAATTAATCCACGCCATTCCCAATAAAAACGTGCATTTCCCTTCGATTTTCACCCCCAACGCATTAAAAACTGCCCAACTTCAATTAGGAAATAATCCACGAGCCGTTATTAACGATCAACAACCGATTCCAGCTGAGCAGACTTTCAATCACCGGAAAAAAATACCCCCGATCAAAGCTTCCCCTGAATAATCAACCGCCATCTGTCGCAGCTGAAGTCAATAATTGATCGCGATCGTGACCATTACCCCGACCACTTTTTGCTCGCAAAACAATTTGCTCGGGTGCCGCCATTGAAACGCCATTCCCCGGCTTCTCCGGTTTCCGCCGAAATCGCGAGAGGGCGCGCGCTCCAAAAAGTTTGCCGATCAAGCGGAATCCCGGGCGCTGAGATAAGAGCGCCTTGTACGTGAACACGCGGCATCTGTATATCATGTGTACGGCAGAAGAAAGGGCGCAACTTCTAACATTATTACTCCGGCGAAAGTTGGCGCCGCGCCAGATTCAACAGATGGAAACAATCCGATTGAGCCGTCTGCTGAAAATGGGCTGCGACTGCGGATCCTTGAGGAACATAATAATCGCGACGTTTTTCCCCTTTTTGCGCCACTCCGCCGGCCGATTAACGGCGATAAGGAGCCGCTTTTTTGCCGCGACTGTTTTTCGTCGGAAAATTGTCGCGCGCAAGATGCCGACGTTCCCATTTCGCCGGGCAAATTTGTGGAACAATTTGCCGGCAATCGTCGCGGAACAAGTTCGGCGAAAAATTTAATCGCTTTCGCGAGGATGAATAAACATGCTTAGCCGCGGCGAACGACACGGCGCGCAATAAAATTTCAATCCAACTTCACGCTGCTGTTTAATTTTAATCGAAGTTACGGCGCAGTTGCGAGGCAATTTCAAAAATTACTACGCGAGCGCTGCAAGGTTTCGTTGATCGGTTAAACGTCGCGCCAGTGCCACGCGAGCTGCGCATTTTGCGATCAGAAGTGACTTTGGCTGATTGACGCAGAGAGAATTTTTAATGTAATTTTCTTACGGACAACTGATTAATTCTTAAAAGAAATGCACTGAAAGTGAAGTAGTATTAAAGATTATAATGTTAAAAGAAAACTTCGTGTTACTTTTAAATCAATTAGAGTAGTATTAAACATAATAATTTAATGCTACTCTAATTGATTTAATAGTAACACAAAGTTTTCTTTTCGACATTAACTTTAGGCTAATGTTAGCTAGTAAGAAAAGTTATTTATATTATTGTTATGAGGATCAAAGATTGTATTGAATTGACAAATTATGATGGATATTCATCATTTCGAAATGAAATACTATAACTAAGGCATTTGTGCGGGATATCTATGAATTGAACTGAAGTGACCGAAGCTAGGCAGTAAACTATTTACACGATGGATGGATGCAATTGTACAAATCCGTTGATGGATGTATCGCGACGATCAATTTACGATTTCAATGCAAACGCCGTGGTTTCATTATATTTGCACGAATAGCATTTTCTAGCTCTGAAAGCATAGCGGTCCTCATGTTCTCTTTAGTGTGATGTTTTTTGCTAGGTTACCATGAATCCCGGCTTTATTTACACCAAATAGATTTTTGTCATTTTGGCATGACAAAATGGCAGCCGAAAATCATGAATTCACACTTTTTTTGAAGAACAGAACCCATGTAAATTTAACATGGATGACTTTCGTTCTAATATCGCATGAAAATCATTCTTGCTTAAAAAGGATGATGTGTCCTGCATTTACAAAATTACCTCCATGTGGTGTGTGACAGAAAAATAGGATGCAAATTACGAGGAATACTTTTCGAAATTGCAGGTTTTGATTGATTGCGCGTATCAATTAATCGAGCTGCAAACACAAAAGACTGTTGAATTTCTACCGTTTTTGGTAATTCAGAAACTGTATCTGTTTCGATCCTTGAAAATCAGTATATTTTAAAACAAAAACATTTTTTCATATAAATGCGGACATTCATACATTCTATATTTTATTCGTTCACGCGAAATACATTTTTACACTATTTTACTTTCTTCGTCAAAAAATCTCCAACCAATTGTTCCCCAATCAAATAAATTAATGAATTCCACTTTACCCCCAAAATTTGTTGACGAGTTCGATATTGATCAACCATCTGACATTTCACCTGCCGAATTATCGCAAACGTCAAAAAATATATATTCAATCAACAATTTGATCAAACTAATGAATATGCCGTGCATTGTCACGGAAGACCGTTCGCCCGTCAAAGTCCGCATTTACAAGCTTGTTGAATTGACCATGACACGTAGCGTCCTTTGCGCGATTTCGCGCGACTTGTTGCGCACAATTGTGCGCACTGAATCTTCTAGTCAAACACTCAGGTAAATATCGGTCAAGCAAACAAACCGACCGACAAACAGACGTCCGATAAACAGCGCTCCGCCGCCCAAAGCATCATCTTATTAAGATAATTAAGACAATTATTCAAGCGAATTAATTGCTTTCATAATGAATCGGGCTTCACCGAAATTTTTCGCGAATACCGATTGCATTGGCTGCGTTTTCATCAATCGTTCAACCCGAATAAATTATTCCGGAATCGCTCGATTCGCGATTTGTTACTCCCGAATTTAAATGGAGAATGTCATTAGACGCGGTAAAAACGGGAGCAAGCTGCCTACCCTTTGATATATGACCCGTGAAACGTGTACAAACAATTCTGACGTCACGAGATTCGCCCCGTAATTACATCACTGTCTTATCATCAATTACACGGAACTGCGCCATCTATTTATCATTCATAATCAATTACGTCGCACACGCCGATAATTAGCGCGAAAATCCAATTCATCAAAATTCGTCGAAACGCGCGTGGGCGAAAATCTCATTTGCCGATGCAAAAAAGGTGACCGTTCATCCATCCCGTAATATTATTTGACGAAGCTCACTTTCGTGTTTACAAACTTTATGATGCATTCTGCTAAGTTAATTTTGGACTATTTTATGAAGCGCATTCGCAGAATCGGTGTACTTTAGAGGAGTAAGTTTCTGATGAAAGAGCAATTTCATACCATTCCGTTAGACCTGTTTTCCTTTAAATCAAGGTTGAGAAACTCACTGTCCCCGGGCAACTACAGATTGAAGTTTTCCAAGATGTTTCTACTTATACGAGATCTCCCGCCAGCACCTTTGATACCAGTTTTGTGTTTATGCGCCGGAAAATTCGCTAAATTGAAGTGTACGTATAATTAACGTATGCACATTTTTGCCGTCATTTCTCGAGTGAGAAAAAGAAGGGGATAGAGCAAATTGAAACAGAACGAAAAAGTTTGCGAAAATCAATTTAACCTGTTTCGGAAAGGCGGCGTTTTTCTACCGTTGGGAGTTGTCAATATTAATAGAGTAAATTGAAATGTTATCAGCAAGAGAAAGTGAACTCTAAAGGAGTGAACTTTGTGATAACTACCGTATTGCAGGGTGATATTGAGAAATATATAAATAAGTTTTTTGGCGAAGCATCAACACGTAGTTTGCAAACTAGGTTAGTTCTTGCTTTTGAGGTTAAGCAAATCATAGTTAGCAAAATAGACTTTCACGTATTATTAATAAATATGTTTGCATGTTTCACAACTTCTCTCATAGAAACGAAATCCTATTTCGACCAGCTTGTTAATAAATATTAAATACGTTTAACAAAAATTAGTTTTGATGAGAAATGGTATAAGCAAAATTGCTTTCCACATAATCTGCCTGAAGAATATTAAATGTAAATTTACCCCAAACGTTAATCTAATTTCAGCTAATTATACTACAATATTCAAGAAGTCTATGTATTGCCACAGTTTTGTGGTACTATTTACGGGAATTTTAGTACATATTACTTTATTAAAGCCCCAGAGAAGTAATACTCGATAACGACCTACAATAAAAATTTTTTGT
This sequence comes from Ceratoteleas bidentatus, assembly GCA_022817645.1. NCBI lineage: Eukaryota > Metazoa > Arthropoda > Insecta > Hymenoptera > Scelionidae > Ceratoteleas > Ceratoteleas bidentatus. The sequence goes on along the minus strand of JABFPB010006180.1, from coordinate 1,670 downwards.
ACAAATCCCAGAGTTATATTATTGAAATATTATCATTACGTTTGGAAAATGTCAAGTGTAAGTATTTTTAAATCATTTTTGAGTTCCTGAATGAGATTTCGTCAACGATAACAGTGTCCGCGTCGAAAGGGTCTCGCAATCGGAAAACTGGCCGCTTGGCCGGTTATCAGACGACTGCTAATTTGTTAGCGATCAGATATCGCGGTAATCATACCGGGGCAACGAGGAAGGAAGCGGGAAAGGACGAGAAGGGCATTCTGGGTAACGTCGGTGGGCGTGACTTTGTCGTCTACAACCTATACTCGACGCAGTTTTCCAGATTAAACCATACGAAAACGTAGGAATAAACAACAGATCGATCCCAAATAACGTGGAAAAACAACAGGTGAAACTATTAAGAAAAGTCTATCAAAAACTAATAGCATTTCAATGCCTATACCTGAATGGTTTATTAGCAAATGTGATACAATTTTCTAGTCTAAATCCTGTTGAATGTTATACTTCAATAAGCAGACGATAATGTGCCTATAAACAAAATAGTATTGTTTACTTGTTAATTTCGTTGCAAAGTTAACAAGTAAACAATAATAATTTTAATAATTATTACTTAGTTCAAAGATCCATGTAGGAAGTCATGAGACGACATATCTGGGAAGTTACATGGTAAATTGAAATGGGTACCCATATCGGTCCGTAAAAAGGTTCTTAGAAAAGGTTCTCAAACATATTTGTTAACATATCTGACATTTCTAAAACTGTTTCATTAAATTGCTATGACACGCAGTCAAAGATTTTTCAAACAATCAGTTGAAAAAACGTTGCCATAGCTGGGATTCGAACTCTTGTCCTGCCACTCGGGAATCTGAAAGTGTAACAATTCGGCCAAATTGGTTACACTTCGAAGACTCGTCCAAAATTTCTATTAATTCAAATGATACTGTTGTTCGTATAAACTTTAAGAAGACTTTTGAACGAGTCTTAAAGGTTCGAGTTGCCTGAGTGATTAAACTTTCAGACTTCTTCGTGGAAGGTCAAGAGTTCGAATCCCCATGAAATGAACTTTTTTCAACTCATCGATTGAAAACTCTAGTTACACTTTCTGTGCAATTAGAGATTCGTATGCAACTTAGATAAATCTGTATTATTCTTTATCTTATCTAACTTTTTCAGTAAAACTCAACTATAACCTAACCCATTTCGACAAAAAATAACGTTCAGTCTATTTACACGTCCGTATATTTACACAACCGGTTTAAATTCAGCCAATTTACCGTTCGTTATTCCAGGCCACCATCAGCAGTCGATGTAATTTCACGCCACGGATTTTTTTTACTGTTTCACTCAGCCGCCCGTCCATAAATACTAATCCACATAAAGTTCGACAATTCAACTTCGAGTCGGCCCACGAGCGATCGCCGCTTTATAATCATTCATTACTTTTTATCGACGAGGTGTCATGAAAAATGCCTCGTCGATTCGCCAATCACGCAATTGAAATGACGTTTCGGGTTAATAGCTAAGCGCTACACTGTTAAAAATTAGATGTTAAAAAAGTGTTGAAGTGTGAAATTTTCACTCCAAATTGGTGTCTACAATATTCCACACCAAAGATATTCTACACTGAAGAAAGAGTGAAATCCGTTGATTTTTCTACTTATTTAATAATCTTG
>JABFPB010006179.1:0-12324 GCA_022817645.1 Ceratoteleas bidentatus | reverse complement strand
CTATCTCAATCTCAATTTGTCCCCCAAACAAAACATTTATTCTTCAGTAACTTCTCACGAACTTGCTGAAGGAAACACTCCCAACCCTTCACGATCTGAAAAACGTGACATTTCGGCGCAACGACAACGCGCCCGGAACGCGAAACAATCGCGCCACCCCTTCCAGCGTGCGCCGACACTTCTCACGCGGCGTCGCGAAAACTTGGCCGCCTCAAACGCGCTCGAGAGCTCGGCCGCGCAAGTCGCGCGCGATTCGTCGGCCGCGCAGAGCTACAATGCGCATTGCGCCCCGCGCGCGACACCGCCGATCGCACGTTTCTTCTCGCCGCCGCGTTTTTCCGTGTCACGGACGCCGGATTTCGCCGCTGTTTCCTCCAAGGCGATCGTTCGGATTTCGCGACAACTCAACGTCCAAAGTAATTCCTCGGGACGTTTTGCCGAAAACACGTTCGCAGTTTGTTGGCGTTGTTTTGGTTGTGACGCGAAGGTCAGCCCATTGTTGCGGAGAGCGGGTTGTTTTGCATTTTCGTGCGCGAAGTGTGTGAACGCCACTTGTTGCCTCGACGACGATTCGGCTAATCGGACCGAGTGTTTTACATAATTTTAATGACCATTCCGAGAAAAGCGGCGACAAAAAGCCGGGCGCTGCTAATTAATAGGCGGCTCGATTTATCGAGTCTTAACCGGTTGTTTGTTGACCTTACGGGGTAAACACTGTGTTTACTCAGCGAAATTTTTTGTGCGCGCATCAAGTTTGAATGGACAAACGATTTGCATAGTAAATACAACAGTGTGGGCCGTTCGTGACATTGTGATGTTTGACGAATGTTTTCTAAGTTTGCGTTCTTTTTGGAATAAAACATCGTTAGATTAGGAGGGACCGTTTTGTTCTTGTAACTTCAGGGTAATGGTGTAATGACGTTAAATTTCTGGTTTTTGTTTCTTTCAAATTTTAAAAGTAATATAATTTTTCAAATAGCTTTTTCAATTTCACAAAAATTACTGCTGATTTTTTCGTTTTCGACGAAGGTGACTGATTAATTAATCCGTTTTTCCTCTCAGTGCAATTATTTATTGATGCTATCTGGTAATTGTATGCATATTTTGTGCAACGTTCAAAGACTTAACGGATTTGTTCGGTTGTCAAGTTGCATTAAAACGCAACTCATGTTTCGAGGCGAAATCTTTTTCTCAAGTTAAGGTGAGGTAGAATGGAAAGAGGAAAACTGAATTCGCTATTTCGCGCCAAAAGGGAACTGTCAATTTGTCCGAATAGACAGTTCCGTGTCAAAAGAAGTTTTTCTACCAATATTAAGAAATTACGAATATTTATGAAGAAATTCATCATAACGATATCCTGTGGTATTAAAACATTTTTAACTGAGAAAAGAGTTTTAAGTATGCTGAAAACAATATTTTGCAAACTACGTTAACCTAAAATCCAAACAAAAAATAGTTTGCAAATTATGTCTTAACGATTTCTTGACATGTTGTTGTTGTGGTTGTCCTTTTTGCCTGGGGACAGACTAGCAGGCGCCCCCCTACGCCAGTCACTAAATTTGTTGACAATAGATCTGCATGTGATTTTAAACCATCTCTGATAAGTTCAGAATCTCTATACGTCAAGTCGCTACCTATCACAGCGCTAGTACTGCAGTGGAATTTGTAAGTTCTTGACTGACGCGGGCTATTGCAATAATAGGACATTTTGGGTATTATTCGCGAAAACACAAAAAAAACCTTTTTGAAGTCATCAAAATCATGGCAAACATTTTTTATTTAATCGAGAAATTAATTTAAATAGTTTTTAAAACGATTAGGTACACATTCACTTGATATTTGAATAAGTAAGACAAAAATGTATACCGTCGTAATAGTTGGATTACATTTTTGTAATAGTTGGATTCAGTCAATAACTTCTAAATTTTGCCACGGTGGCTCTGTTTTTGTAGCACTGGGATCAGCTGAGATAGATGTGGACTAGGCGTATGATTAGGTCCTTAAAAACATATTTTGGCGCAAAATAGTGGATTCAAATTTGCCCTTCTTGTTCAATATGGATTTAAAGTAGAAGTTCTTTAACACTTTGTCTCAGGCTGGATAAAATTCGCTGAAAAAGCAACAGGTCTATGAATGTCTGTACGACCAATAGCAGAAGACGAATAATGGAACATAATTCTCTTATTGGACAATGTGTCAGTCACGTGGCTTCTCTTAGTCTATTTGAAAGAGATAGATAATCTGAACCAGGGACAATAGGTTAAGGCCAAACAACAAGTTTGCTGCCACAGAGTTAGGGTGCTTATTATTATTATTATTATAGACATAATACTGAATATATAATTAAAAATTATTTTAAAACATTCTCTGAAAATATAGAGTGTATAACACTAATGGAAAATGTAGACATTTAATTTTTTGATGGCTGAACAATTTGTTTTCTGAGAAAAAGTGGAGTACCAATACAATTTACTTAGAAATTTGTGATAAAAAGTAAAACTTCGTATTTTCTTCTACTTTTTATTGATCAACAGCATATATATATAGTAAATAACATTTGTTAAAATAATCGTCCTAACTAGTTTATATCTGTTTTGATTTATCTCTACATTTTCAAGTATCTTAAAATTGCAAAATAACTCAGTTATCTTACATGTTATCACAAATTTTCTACCTTAAACAAATCAATTCATCACTGTCAAAATTCTCAACGAATAAGCCCGGAAAACATTGCCATTAAATTCGAATGTTTCCAAAGCGGTAATTGCCTATGACTCAAGGATGCTCGTTGTGTATAATTTTCTTTACGCGTTTGCAGTAATTGCACCAATAATCACGCATTTCTTGAGGGTAGTCTGAAATTCTGCGAAATCTGTGCAGTTATTTAATTGCAATTAAAGAAACTTCATATTATCCTGGAGGAATCGCTGCTTTTAACTCAAGTTTGTTTTAATGACGTACAATACTTGAAAAGTAATGAGGAGTATGGATTTTTTAAGATTACGGTGAATGAAATACAAAAAAAGAGATTCATAATGTGGAACTGAATTAGTAGGGTAGAAGCAATGAATTCGCCTTTTCTAATTGCATTTTACTGTTGCACAAGACTCCAGTCAAGTTAACTAAAAAATATTGTGAGTTTAAACTAAAGACAAAAAAAGTATCGGTTTGTTGAAAAGAAAACATGATACATTCAATGAAACTTGTTTTAATTTAGATATTTTATATACAAGTATGTCATTGTCGCAAACATGTTCTAAAAACATTTTTAAACGTACAAATCTGTTATGTTAAAAAGTTTAAGTAAATAGAAACAGCCCTATCACAAGAACAAAAATAACATTTTTTCGCGTAAATGCAAATGTGCAAAAACGAGATTAGTAATCAGTTCAACTTAAATTTCACTTTTTGCATGACGACCGACAAAATGTTAATTTTGCATATCCTGTCAACTTTTGTCACAGATTGTGCCGCCTATCTATTCCTAACTATAAACAACGAGAAGTAATCAATATTCAACAAATAATTATAATACTAATTAAAACACGAAGTAAATACGAATTAAAAAAACTCCATTTTCACTTACCCCGCGATTGTTTCCATAAATCGTTTTTTTATCGGCGTTTCCTCATGGTTTGTAAACTGTCGCGACGTTAATTATGCATCTGTGAGTAAGTGATAGGAAATCGCACAACGTAACTGATAAGATGTGAGTATAAGATATACCACGCAAGGCGGGAGAAGTGCGCGGGCGACCAACGCCAATGCCTGTGCGTGATTATTCGAAAATTATGTGTCAATACAGCTAAGGATGTAAATGGCGTTGCTCAATGTTGCAAGTATGACAGGAATGAAGCACTTTAAAATGCCAGGCTGTGCGAACGACCTGAAGAATCGAATTTCATCGATTGTTCGCAATTGTTTTGTGCCAATTAGGCGTGTCCAAGTTACATAAATGTGGCAGGACACTTGTCTCAACAAATATATCGTCATAGTTCTTCAAAAGCTCGCCTGATTGTAAAACGTGTTTTGTTGATGCTAGAGAAAAATGCGTGTTTGCTCTCGCGATAACTAATCCTCTGAACGAGCATTTTCCATATAAAACGATAAGATTGGCCTTATGTTGTAGTATGAAAAAAAAGGATTTAACGTTGTCGCACCTATTGTCTGGTGGGATCAGTTAGAAGCTATTGTTTGGGATTGATTGTAGGTGAAAGAAAAGTTGAAAAGTATAGAGAATTAGATTCTTCAGTTTCCACTTGAAATGTATATAAACATTATTTCTGCGGTAACTCACGTTTATTGCAAAACATATAATTGAGCTTAATAATCCTACTGGTCTGTATTATAGATATTCTAGATTCCTACTCAGACATTACTCTTAAAATCTCTACCGAACATGTTGAATTCAAATTGAAATATAACTGTTCAATAAAAAGTCGCTGAAAAACCAGATACATATTGGTCTATTAAGATAAACGCCGATACCACCTAATTGCGTAACACCAAAAATGCGATATTATATCGTTGCACTATCGAAAGTTACGTTAAGCCCAAAGTGAATTCCAAATAACAAAGTTCCGCAATTACCTAATTTTTCCATCAACGTTCTTCAGAAAACAGTGATTCGCGAATTACAGTCCTCAATCCTAGCATCATCGGGTACTCAGCGGAAACCGATAATACACGATTTAATAGCCAGTTTCAGCCTATATTAAGGCTCTTACACTTTCCCGTTACGCCCCACTGTGCCGCGGTTTTCTCCGGCAGATCTTCATTTGCACGCGCGCGAAAATTACCAGCCGTGTTTCACGTTCCAGCGCGGACTTATGAATGGAAATAATGGGTGGCCTCGCGATCAGCATCGCCGACCGAACAATGCCTGCGAACGAGTTTTCGAAAAAACGGAACAACCGCCTTTTTCGAGCTGCGAACTAACGCGGTTATATTGTGGGTATAATCAGGTAGTCGAGGAGATGGTGAAATGAGGAATCGCGTGTGATTCTGACGCGGGAACATGAACGACACGGAAGTGTTGGTGTCGGAACACCGGTGTCCGCACCGGGGGCTCGCCAGGTACCCGAGCATCGACCATAAACTTTGGGATCCCAGCAGCAGTTGGATCCTCAAGTGGGATAACATTGTCAAGCATCCGGGAGCGAGGGCCAGAGGGTGCCACTGTGACGTTCACAAGCCACCCTGGCTGTATCCGGATTTAGGTACCAGCAGTGTGAAATAAAACAGAAACACATTATAGAAACACAGAAAGACCAGTGCAGGAAATGGACTGCAACAAGTATGATTGCATATCATTAGAGATTTATTGAAAACCCTGGCAAAAGTCAGAAAATTAGTACTTTGATATTTTTGTAATGATTAAATTATTAGATACCAATACAATCAATATACAATTACACATGGGCTCAACAATCATAAACCTATACAAAATCTGTTAATATATTGACAAATTACCCAGGTACATATAACGATAATTTTTTACTAGTTTTGTTATTGTGAATGGTAGGGTACTTATTTGTCTATGGAATATAAGATATAGAATCTAGCCTGTACTTTTTGCAATCTGTTTCTTTCAGGGTTGCATAAAAATCATGATTTTTTTAAATTTAAAGTCAAATTATATTTTTTCCGTCACTCCGGGTGGGAATACCCACATTCCCGCCCTGACGGGCGGAAATGGGCTTCCCGGTCCGTCGTAAGGGAAAATATCGTACACTACTGGGGTTAATTTATATCTTTCTATATCAACAATTTTGTAACGATCACTGAATAATCTATTTGAAGAACCTGAAGATAACCATCACCATTGGTCGAAACGTAATTCAACAATAAAAATTGAAATACTATTGACTGTCTGTAAAATTGGTCGTTAAACAAACACCCATTATAATTTTTATGTAATAAGTATTTGATATAATATTATAATTTAGTATTTAATACAAATTATAATATTAATATTAAATGATTTATTAAATATTTTCCGTATAATTTGATTATAATCCATTGACATTACCTAATAACTGCCATAAAATAATCTTTAATTTAAAAATAATTGTATTATTAAATCACTTATATTATTAGCGTAATATAATTGATTTAAATAAATGCACCCTGATTTCTTTGGATGCATTTGAATGAGGTATAGTTTGGAATTAAAGAAAGTCATTGGATTGTAGTATAGACAAACGTAAACATGTTCATCGAGTGAACATGTTTACTGACAACATTGAGACAAATGACAGTAGTAATAATTATTAAAACACGTTAGTGCCAAAGAATGGTTAGGATGACCATATGCTAAGAATTGTAAAACTTTGTATCTACAACTTGATTAAAAGAAATAACATTCTTTCAAAAGTCAAAACTAAAACCAAAAAACGAGAAATATACTTTCACTTTATAATTCATAATTCTACCTCATACCATTTTTACATCGAACATAATGTTCACATTTGATGAATGTTGGGAAAACGGGATTACAGTTGAACATAGACTTTCGTCAATCAAGTTTCATCACGAGACCCATGTCTTAATTATCGTTTGCATAAACAGTTCAATTCAGGTATGCGAATTTCGCGTAGGGAAAGAGAATCATCGTTTCGTACATTAGCTTTTCCTAACGTTGCCAAAGTAATCGTGACGTTGCGATCTGAGGTTTCTAAAGGTGTTGTATTAAGGAAAGTCGCGTTTACATGTGTAAACGTGTATTGTTCGCTGAAATCGGACGGCAAATAAATAACCGTTTTCTCTCTTTTGTTTCAGTCGGCAGAGACACGGACGAGGCTGACAGAGCTGTGAGTTTATCAACAATGTTGCGTGAATTTTAAATAGCAATGAGACCTGGGAAAAATGAGTTGCTCGGCCCGTTACACGTGTGATAAGCGGCGGAATTGAATGTAATCGAGTCTTAGACTCGATAGTATGTCGGGTTGACAAATGTGCGAAAAAGTATTCGGAGACACGTGTCGTGTTAATGCCTTTTTAATCGGTTACTTTCTTTTTTGTACGAGCTGTTAGGGATAAGAGAGTCAATGAAATCAAACACTGTGTGTTTATTGTCTTTTTAAGGAGGTTTCTGCACAGTAGATTGAATTTTGCAGTTGATACATATGTTGCAAACCAGCTTTTTGAGTCGAAGGATTAAAATTTTATTAAAATTCATCCATAGAATGTTGATAAAAAATTATTTTAAATATTAAATGTTTTCATTTAATTTACATTTAAGGTGACATCTCACTTTTTTAAATACAAAAATAGCCTATTTTCATGAATTTTTTTAAGGCTAACGAGAAGGTCTAGATACATGCGACTTCTTACCTATGATAGATCGTTTATTAATTGTGAGATGCCCCCTTAAAAATAATTTTTAAAAATGAAATAATAAAAGTAACTTGGAGACACTTGAAAACATTTATCCATGACACTTGAAATAAAACATGCAAGGCTGTTAGCAGAACATTGACCTTAAATTTATGGTACCTTTAAAGTTAACGATGTTTTATCTCGTTTATTCAAACGAGTGTCTAACCCGAAAAGTCTCTGTGTAACTAAGTTAATTGCTGTGCAAACGCCTTCCAAAGGAATTATCGTGTTGAATACTCTATCAATTCCATTAAGCGAAACACTCACACAACCTGTCAATGGGTCATGTTTGTATAATAGACGTTGTAATTACACCGTAAACATTAAAAGCCGAAGGCGCGATCGCTATAATTAAAATCGCCCTACAACGCGATTAAAGTATTCCCAATTAGCGACCAACCAACTGCCCCGGTGGGAAAAACTCAACGACGCTGTCAAATTAAGCAACTTGTCTCTGATCACATGAAAAACAAGCTTAGAAAGCAAAACGGAATATCTAATCCAAACATAATGTCACCGGTGTTGAATTTCCTTGTGAATCAATGACCGGTCGAAACTATAACCGATTAAATCGGTCATTTTTGGTGACGTCATAGAAAGTTCACCTGCTATAATACCGTTTGCAATTTTAGATAATTGCACAGATACTTGTTCGTTTATCCGAACTTGTTACACGTGTCTTATATAACTACACTTTGCATATCAGTTTTATCATGGCGTTAAAAAAGACGCAACTCGTCTTGTTCCGTGCCTCTTTTCGCCTTGAAACCCGTGATCCATTTCTCGCCGTCGAAGCCAACGCTCTTCGCACGCAAAAGAGCATGCTTTGTGAGTCCGTCGCGCTGTTTGCAATACCCATTGACACGTTTCTGTACAAATAATGCATTATGGATATAAACCCTGACGGAGAAAAAGTGTCCTGTCACGTAGGAGGCATTGGTACTCGAATCACGCTAATCTGAGTTTAGATTGCTTTATATGATTAAATGGTAGGGTTTCCAGCTTTGACCACTAGGTGGCGATAATTAAAGTTTTCTTAAAACATTATTCCTTAACATCTTATTGTGAAGGATGTGAAAAAAGATCGATTGCTCGATTAAGTTAATAATAGAAGAAAATATGAAACTCAAGATTAGCCATCTGGTTTAGCCACCAGATGGCTAAACCTTTCGTAAAATAAAAAAGATACAAGTAAAATAAAGCTTTACTCGTTCATTATGATGATGAACTGTTTGTTTTCAGGTGAGATCGGCACCCGCCAAGAGGCTAGGCATGCCGTTGAAGAAGAGCCAATTGGGACCACAAAAGTCCCTGCTGCCTTCAGCGACGCCAGGTAGTTAGACTTACGTAACTCGAATAACAATATAGCTGCTTTTTAGCACATATATACGTCGCACAAGCACATGTATCGTAACCTTTCAATTGAATTTATCAACCGGCTTTTTATTGCAGTCTTAATCGTTTGGTTTATTTTATGTAAATTATTTCGTTTGATATGTATATACACATGTAGATGTACATGATACTGGGAGATAAAGTTCAAAAGCGAAATATTTGTTCCTGAGTTTATTTACAATAAACGGACACGATCTGTTAACTTTGCAATGTTGTCATGAAATTTAAATCTAAATGTTCAGTATTTATATTTGTAAAAATTGTTTACTTGTGTGTATACATTGTAATATTATGAGTATTTTTTATTTACTCATTGTGTAACACTAGTTTCATTACCGAACATAAATTAACCATGTCGCAGTTTAGAGGTGATTTTCATTAGTATAATTTTTTTAATTTTTTGCAGCAAAATATTAATTTACCCGATGTTTTTGTTATAGATATATGTGATCATAGGAACTCGATTTTGTAATTGCGGAATCTGAATTCTTAACTTGGTTGAAACAATCACTAATAAAGTTACTTTACGTTCGTGTTTGAAATGAATAGCAATTATTTATTGACAACACTTTGCAAAACCGAGTTTCACACGTAGCTATTTCGTTTTTATTTATCGCTTGCATGACAGTTTCGCTTAGTAATCCTGCCACAAGAACAGCATCAGCCCAGAAAGTTCCACCAATAAAAGCAGGTAAAGGCTTATTTCATTCACCATTAATTCCTTTCAACATAAAATCATGTCAATAATAATCAGTTTCAAGCTTTTCTAATGAACAGGCATTTGGCACAGTTTAGTTCAACACATTACATTATTTTTTTTAATCTGCTTTATTTGTCATTCTTCTGCAAGATCAGATTAATTAATCAAATTAAGTAATTTTGAATAAAGCTACTACTTAAGAAGAATGTAACAATGTTATATGTTCTTAGATAATAATTGAATCCAATAAGAATACAGGTATTATAGTTTGAAAAGATTTTTAGTTACTAATTGTTGCACATTTCAGGTCAAGCAGGAGCAGTCGACGAAGAGACGTTTTTTGCGGCTTTCGAAGATGTTCCCACTGTCAAATTATTTTCCGCCAAAGACTTGGAGGAACAAATGAAGGCAATAAAAGAAACGATAGGAGACGATAAAAAAGACTGGAAATTACGGGCAGATAGTGTACGTATAATGATATATCACATACTATATCAAATCACATTATTACTGAATTGTTCATTAAACTAAAATATGCTGTTCTACGACTCATTTTTAAAACCATTGTTATACAATAGTAACTTTTTTTTGTAATTTACAGATGAAGAAATTGCGCGGTATCATTATCGCAGGGGGCATGAATTACGACAACTTTTCCGAGTGTCTAAAAAGCTTGCAACGACCCTTCGATGTCACGTGTTCAGATTTGAGGTCGCAAGTCGTTCGAGAAGCCTGCATTACTCTCGCGTTTTTGAGTCAACAGCTCAAAAACAAGTTCGCGACTTTCGGAGAGGCTGTGCTATCCACACTCATGAATCTGATACAGAATAGCGCGAAAGTAAGTGGCCTTTCTTCCGTGTATTTTTAACATTACCATTATTTCGTCGATACGAGATGCAACTCGTTGATTATTGTTTCATAATTGTTGTGTAACTTGTAGGTCGTAGCGACTGCCGGTGCCGTCGCCGTTCACTTCATACTCCTCAACACCCATAGCAGCCGATTTATTCCAATAATCACGGCATCGCTAAACAACAAGAGTAAAGACATACGTCGCGCGTCATGCGAGTACCTCCAACTCATCCTCCAAACTTGGACGACGCAAACTCTGCAGAGACACGCCGGTATCTTGCAAGACGCCATCAAAAAGGGGATCGCCGATTCCGACCCTACCGCTCGTTCACATGCGCGATCGTTAGTATTTTCCACAATTATGTGCATTATTTGTGCTTTTTCGAATAATTTATTGTTCAGTTATATATGACAAACTCAGCTCTTTGAAGAATCAGGTGAATTTTCATAGTTGTAACAATCACATTCATGTATTTAAAAAAAAAAAAAAAAATCATGAATTCCATTGTTAGAAACATATTATAATGTTATAGTTCTTTTACTTTCAAATTGGATTATAACAATTTTAAACAAATAACAATAATGATACTCTGTTTACAGATCATATTGGGCATTCAAGAAGCACTTCCCCGAGTACGCAGACGTTCTTCTGAATAGTCTGGACGCAACTTACAAGAGGTCGCTGATGTCACTGAGCAACAGCGGCAGTGTAAACAGTTTGAACATCGTACCAAAAACCTCCGCGAACGTCAGTCCGCGAGCATCGAGATCGGCACTCAGTGCTGCAGGTGCGTTTCTCCCCGGTTTCGCCGCGTTTCACCGCGTCTGCGACACCTTAACTCTCATTCAGCAGAAACACTGCGAACTCATTTTGATTAACGTTTTGACCATATGTCATTTTGCTTGTCCGACGTTGGTGACATTTGACTGACGAACTGCGTTTGTCGATCTTTTTCCATGCTGCTTTGTGGCGTAACGCTTCACAAACGAAGGTAGTACGGAAAATTTGCATCACACGCAGGGCCATCCGCATGGCCCGCTCAGACGTACTCCGTCCTTACCACGTTCTTATCGACAATCTGGAATTCCTATTCTGCAAAGACCTACTGATAATCACTGTAACTGATTTAGTTCTTAAACTTCTACACGCAGAAAAAATATTTACATACCGCAAATAAACAGACATTTATTTATTTTTTACTTTCTAAAAAAATTATTTTAGAAAGCTCTTATGCGTGTTAAACAAAGAATTTATTTACAAAAAATAGGATATTTAGCGCAAATACAAATAAATTCTTTATTTAGGACAAATACATTTATTTGGATCTGCTAAATAATTTTTCTGAGTGAATGTTGGACCACCCCCTCCCCTTTTGTGATCACTCATGCACATTTGTTTAGTTCGTGTTTTACATACAATCAACGAACGTTGCTTCAACATCTTTTATTAATCATAGCTGAAGCACTGACTTGATTCACAGAAAAGTGTTGTTTGTTTATTCATCTCATTGCAGAGTAGCATTGCCCTGGTACCTGCACATGTACTTTTGCCACTCACCATCATCTGTACTTTTCCATTTTTTAACAGCTTCATTGATTATAGTTTTCCATAATAGATGAATCTTAATCAACTTTCGCCGACAGATGAATGCATTTGATCAAAATTAATTGAAATACTGTATGTTCTTATTTATCAAGATCGAGTCACGCCAGGGCCTAGATCAACAAGTGCCATAGACCTTCAAGCAGTTCAGAGGGCAAAAGTGAGAATGCTTTATGGACAAATGAATCGGCAGAAAGCTAGTCATCGTAAGTTTTTTTTGCAACCAATATAATGTATATTTATGATATAAAGACTTTCTCCTAAAAATCCTATCTTTAGGTATTTCATATATAGAACCTGGATTATCTTAGAGAATAGATTTCTTTTCAAAAATTAATTGTATTCACTCAATATCTATGAAATAGAAATTCAGTCACTTATTATAATAATTACT
>JABFPB010006178.1:0-12317 GCA_022817645.1 Ceratoteleas bidentatus | reverse complement strand
TAAAAATATTATATAAATATATTCAAATATTTAAAAAATATTATTTTAGTCGGACATATAATATTTCTAAAATATTTTTTAAATATTTTTTAAATATTTTAAAAATATTAAAAAAATATTTTTAAAAATATTTCTAAAATATTTAAAAATGTTTAAAAATATTTTTCACTGATAGGGCGGTAAAGCCAAAGTGCGAGGTAACCATATTACAATTATAATTGAAAACGCATATTATATTAAATATGGAAATAACGCCGGAGGAGCGACTCGGTTCGTATGATCGATATTAGGCCGTTGCATAGAAAAGTCGGGTGTAATAGCTGCGAGCAATTGCCAGTCGGTGTAATTTCAGACAGGGAGACCGGCATTACGGAATCGCCGTTCCTTATCTCGCTGAATCCTTTCCCCTCCTTACGTTTCGCGGCCCTTTTCCCCCCATCGCGTGTGAACGGTAAACAGAGACAAGCTTTATCATTTGTAATATAATTAAACCTCGTACGCTCATTTGTATCGATTTCTATGATTTACAACGAATGGCCTGCGTAACTCGGTTGAGGGAAAAATTACACAAGCAAAAACGGGTGATAAATGAGGGACCGAGCCGCAATCAGATGCTCAGGATTTTGCGCTCGAGTTTCAACGGTTCGGCAGAAAAAGTTCGTAAGTGATGATGATGGTTTGGAAATTGTGGCTTTGGGGCAAGATTTTTTGGGTGACCTTTTTTTCGTGACATTTTCGGTGGGAAGAAAAAAGTGGATTTTACTCGATCGAAGGCAATCCCTTTGAACAAAAATTAGAAGTTCAAAATAAATTTAAAAAACGTCATTTTGATTACGGATATCTGAATATCCGTAATCCGTAATCAAATTGACGTTTTTTAGATGAGTACATGAAATGTGGTGTATTGCATACATAATTTATTTTCAGTGTATAATAATAGTATATAATAATATTCAGTATATAATAATAAACTAGAAAACTAATACTATGATATTCTGCTAGTTAATATTCAAAAGAATATTATTATTCGTTTAATAACCGTTTTCAAATACGTTATACACTCATGCATAAAAAATATCAAAGAAAAAAAATCCGGATTCCGGAGTTTTAGATGCTCGGATATCCGGAGTTTTATATACATGGATATCCGGAGTTTCGGATATTTTGATATCCGGAGTTTCGGATAATTTGATATCCGGAGTTTCGGATACTTTGATATCCGAAGTTTCGGATACTTTGATATCCGGAGTTTCGGATACTTTGATATCCGGAGTTTCGGATATTATGATATTTGATATCCGGAGTTTCGGATACTTTGATATTCGGAGTTTTGGATACTAGGATATTTGATATCCGGAGTTTCGTATACTTTGATATGCGGAGTTTCGGATACATTGATATCCGGAGTTTCGGATACATTGATATCCAGAGTTTCGGATACTTTGATATCCGGAGTTTCGGATACTAGGATATTTGATATCCGGAGTTTCGGATACTTTGATATTAGGAGTTTCGGATACTAGGATATCCGAATTTTCGGATACTCGGATAATTGGCAATCCTAGTAAAAATGGTTATATGCAAGATTAATAAATCGGATGTTTTTAATTAATTTCTTATATAATATCATATTTTGAATACACATTCCCAGTAACTGCCAAAAACAACTATAAAAATCTGACTTCGATACCACAAGACATCGTCTCCTTGAAAACAATTCCCCAAGGCGAAATTTTTAACGAAGAAAGCCACGCGGGATTTTGACACGGGAAGTTCTTAAACGTGCGGCGGCGGCGTCGTCTGCGCGAAAGTTAAGCGAATTTTGTCGGGAAATATATTGCAAATAAGATTACATGAGATCGCGGTTCTTGCCCTTGCCGGGTTCGCCCTCGAAAAATACGACACTGAGACAAAGTGCAGAAAATAGCTGGAATTCCATTCTGATTTCCCGTCCGGCCCTCACCCCGCTTTATCTTTCGCTCGACTTTTTCCCAGATCGGCGTCCGGAAAAGCGCGCCATTTTCGAATTACGCGCAAAACGAAATGTAATCGGGCTCGTTCGGCGTCGCGTGAATTTACGCGCCAGAACGGAGTCGCGAAAAAAAGGCCGACATTTAAATCTTCGCCGGCATCTTTGGCGGAACAATAGAAAACTAAATCTCCCACTAACGACCGTTCACGCGGAAAAAATGCCTGTAATGGGGTTTCCACTGTCGCGGACCAAGGAGCGTTTTTCGCCGATAAGTTCGCCGCGAGAAACTGCAGCGTCTTCATCAATAATCGATACCGTAACGCGCCGCCGAATATTTACGTTTCATTTAAAGTTTCGCGATTTGTTGCGCGATACGCGCTGATTAAGGTAGTTTTATTGTGAAGAACCCGATATAGAACGGAAGTAAAATCTGCATATATTATTCAAGTGATACTCTATTTTTAAGTAATTTGTTATGATACATTTTTCTTTTATTTTCATTTTAAATTTATTAATTTTATTAAAAATACTTTATTAAATATTTTATTAATATTTTATTAAAAATATTTTATTAAATATTTTAATTAATATTTTAATTATTCAACAGTAAATAGTGCCAGCAGAAGAATGAATATCTAAAAAAATAATGGTACATTTTAATTTTTTCTAAATCTTCTTTCCATGGTAAAATTCTTACAAAATTACATAATTATTCTTGCAAAAGCGACTTTATTTCAGATTTTTTTCAGATTTTTCTGATTCAGCGACTTTAAAAAAATTAAAACTCAGTTATTAAAAAATTGAAAATTAGACATTTCAGTGTTTTAATGAATGTTCTTGTCATCATAAAATTCTGAAAAAAATAATCATTGCAAATGCGGCTTTTTTTCAAGATTTTTTATGATTTTTTCAAGTTATACAGCGTTAAAAAAATTAATTTTACATGTATTTTTATATAATTTTATATATAATATTGGGAAATAACTATTCGAAAATATCACAGAGTATTCAAATTTCGCAAATTAGTCAAACAAAACTATAACCACCGAATCTCATTCTTCAAGTGGTAATCTTGAATATTCTTCTCTTGCACCAATCCATCTCCAACTTGCTGCAATTCGTGCCAATATATGCATGAAATTGCCCGAATCCAAAGTGCCTTGGAAGGAAAACATCCGAGTTAAAAAATGGGGTTACAAGTTCAAGAAACAAGACGGCCATAATTCCATAAATTAAGCGAAACCGCGTTCGTTCACGCACGAAAACGCCGACAAACTCGGCGTCGCGTGAAAAAATACGGCCGCTCGCGAATTTCGTGAACTCGGCCTTTAATAATGTCGCAGTCGCATGTTAAGCCTCGTTTGACTTATGGCCCAAGTTTTTGGCAACGGGCAATTAAAACTACGGATCCGGCAATCCAATACAGCGAAAAGGGCGAGTTAAAAGACGCACGTTTGGCGAATGAAACGTCCTTCTGTTTGTACCGCGCGCTACTTACGACAATTTAATTATTCGCTGTAAATCACGGCAGCAGCGCAAAATTGCAAATAAATCTCGACGACAGTAACGCTTCCGCGCCAGTTTATCCCGTTTGTAATAAGCTTTTTCACGTTTCGTTGCAACTTTGATTATTAATTTCGTTCGCGACTCAGATTATCGTCTATTATTTCAAGTGAACGATAAAATTCAATTGGAAAAAAAATTCGATTTGAACCAAAGAAAATAGATTTAACATTATTTTTTGGCTTTAAGATGTTAAGGGGGTGTTGGTGTTTAAAAGTTAAAAAAAAATTTTTTTTTCATATATCGACCGATTTTTTTTTTGATTTTTCATTTTCTTAAAGGAAATGTATTTAGCTGGAACTTTAAAAGGATAAATTTTATCATTGTTTCAATTTTTTGTTGTAAGAGGATAAATCCAAATAAGAGGATAAATTCAGGCATCCTTTTTTTAAGAAGGCCACTACTTGAACATAAATATACAAATTATCTATTTTATTGGTACCAACGAAAGTTACAACTGTTCGAATTACTAAAATGCAATTTATTTTTTATTTGGAAATATAGGACTTAAGATTTTTGTCATTACTGAAAAGTTCAAATGGTTTAATGCTTCAATAAGTCCTCTTTTCAACGACATAATTATTAGTATTTGTTGTAAGAGTTCCCCCAAAACTTTTGAAAAATACCTCAAATTCGATGTTTCAAACACGAATACCCGAAGATCTTAAGATGATCGTGCAGAAGGAATTTTAATACTCTTACACGTTTAATCATTCGCAAACCATTTGCTCGTTTCCTTGTAAGCTGTCACTTCGACTTATTAAGAATTAATATCATCTGTTGTTTAAAAAATAAGGGCAAGAGAAATTCCCTTTGCATTCCTTTTCATTCGCGAAACAAGATGGAATGGAAGTTGGACGCCCCAAGAGCCCTCTTCTTTGTCGAGAATTTTAATTTCGCGTATTAAATAGCTCGAGTTTGCAACTTTATGATAAGACAAAAAGCAAAACAGCAGCTTTGCAATGTAAAATGAAATGTTTATTCCCGAGTTCGCGAAACGCCGTCGCAAAAATGGAACCCTGGCGCAAAAATGCGAAGCCAAACCTAACGACGGAATGATTATCGCGCGTCTCGCCGCTTATTAATTGACCCGTCACGCCGGACACCTCAAATCGTTTGATTCTTTTAATGAAATAAAGTTCCGGGCGCGCTTTAATTTATGCTTTGAAGTGAGCAAGGCCGGCGGCGGGACTTGCCAAGGGTCGTCGTGTCTGGAAGGGTGTCTCCTAAGAACGCGGAATTCCCTCGATCGATTCCCTGTGTTTCCTTCGCTGGTTCGCCTTCGTCGCGTCTTCTGCTTCTTCGCCCCGGCTAATGGAAAAAATATGTACCGATGTAAAATTAATTCCTTGATGAGATATCCGTGTTCCGTGACGTGCTCGCGCCGAACGTTTGACGATTAGATTCCATTCGATCGATCGTGGCTTAAATCATCTGTTTGACAATCGCCAGGTTCCTGGGTCGGAATGTCCTTTTAGCGATTGGGGTTTGGGTTTTTGAAGAGAACACGTTGTTTTGGAAGAAGTCAAGTCGCAATATCAATTTTTGTAGGATTTTAATTTTGCTGCATTATGGTGGTAGGGTTTTGGTAGAAGTCTTCTAGAATTGGAGACTTAAAAATTGGATCAGATTTCAAACCAGATTTTGAATTTTTTACGAGACTCAAGATTTCAAATTGAAGATTTGACCAGACTAAAATCTTCAGTTTGAATCTGACTAGACTCAAATTTTCAATTGAAAATTTGAGATCTTCAAACAGACCTTGATCATATCTCAAAATATATTTTGGATAATGTCTTCAAAGAAACCTGCTACAGATCTCAAAACAGTTCTTGGATCAGATCTCCCTCCATCAGATTACAAAATGGATCTTCGATCAGATATCTGAACAAATGTTACCAGATCTCTCGTCAATCGATGTTTACATGGAATTTTCCCTGTAAATTCCATGTAAATCCAAGATCCCTTGGGGATCTTGGGAAAATTCCATGTGATCTTGGGAAAATTCCGTGGGATCTTTGGAAAATTCCATGTGATCTTTGGAAAATTCCATGTGATCTTGGGAAAATTCCATGTGATCTTGGGAAAATTCCATGTAAAAAAAAGATTCCCAAGATAACAAAATAGATTGGACATTTTATTTTGCATCCAACGTGCATATTTTATTGTACGAGGGAATTCTCCGACGAAGGAGGAAACCTTTTCCAACATTTAAACTTCTGAATTGAAATCCCCGTCGAAGGCAAAGTACTCGTTACAAAGTCCCTTCGTTATTGTCGTCTTAAGTTTCTAGCTCGACGTTACGTTCATGAAGTGTACTCGAGTAAATCCTCCTCGACGGCGATCGACTATTACGCGCGGTAAAGACGGAGATGAAGCCCGCGCAAGACACCGCGGCTTTTTCACCAAGGACACGGAAAACCGGCCGCCGACGAGTCTCGCTTCTGATTAAGGAGCCCGGGAATGCATTTCGAGGAGTCGAGGCGTGTCCTCGCAGCAGCCGCCAGATGGCGCGCCGCGTATCTAATAGATCTGTTAAATGAAGTCCTCGCTGTGTGGCAAATTTTGTCGCCTCTGGAATCGCGATTTTCAAGTTGAATTCGCGATAGGTTTATTTTAAATATAAATAATAATAAAAAAAAATAAAATAAAGGTTAGTTAAAAAAGGAATTCCTGAACTTCCCCACTCAATGTTTCATAATTTTTAACTTGTTCAAAAAACTGAATAGGGAATCCATCTTCCTACACTCAAAATAAAAATAGTTAAGTCACCATTTCTTAAATTTGGAGTCTGATTTAATCGATTCGCGAAATCAACAAAATCTTTATCATGGCACAATATGGTTGCCGAGAGAAATAAATATAGTCTGTCTTCCCTGGCGTCGTTTCCCGTCCCGAACTTTCTACCACTTTTCCTTTCCCTTCGGCGACTGTAACCGAATCGTTTAGACAATATAAATCCACCGCGACGCATTTTGCATTACATTTTCGGACGAAATTCGTTCCAAGTGGCGCAGCGTGCCAATTGTAAAATCCTCGAGGATTTGAACGTTTCCGTACAAGGAAAGGGCCGGTTCGTCGGGCGTGTTTTTCCGATCCGAGACGGCGCTCCGCTAAATCTCCCGGCGCAAGTTTTGCGCGCGCTCGCACAAGCGGAAATGCGATCGGCGTTTTCGCGATTTGCGTGGCGTAAGCATCGAGTGGGTTTACACCCTGCGTCGATGGCAAGTAGACGGCCCGATTCGCCAAGCCAAAGTGCCGGTGACGTCTTGATAAAAGTTGGATCGAAATTTGAGGTTTGCGCGCAACTTTGTTTACGGCTTTATTACGCTGCAGTAATTCGGTTACAGTAAGAGGCTTGCGAACTTTGGCCCTTGGCTGGTCAAATTTCGTTTCGTTGACAGTCGATGATAATCGAGATGAAATCATCGGTTGTTTAAGGGTGTAGAAAACAACTTTAGGATGATTTTCAACATTTTTCTCTACATTAATAAAATGACTGGCAAAAATGAAGTTATGGTTGGAAAGATCGAGTATTTTGCATTTAAAAATATATTTGATTCAGGTTGCAAATGAACAAAGATGACTAACTGTTAGACCATTTAGTCAAATTCTAAGTTGAACAGTTCTAACTTCAAAAATTGCCTTTTCTAGAATTTCGCTGTCGATTCCGAACCATGGACTGACTTTCCACGAAAAAAGCATTTCGTCGATGAATAGCAAGTTAAGAGAAAAATTGCAAGTTAGTTTCAAAAAGGAAACTCTGCGCCGCTGTAACTCGGTGGTAACTCAAGTTGTCCTGTTATTCAAGATAATCGGAAGGAAGTAATTCGCGAAAGTTTACTGTAGCTGGGTCACGCGAACGTACCCTCAAATTGAGAAGCTGGTCTAATAGCATCCTATCGCTGTACACAACCAGCAACGAGCTGTTCGTATTACCTCGCAATCACGAAGATGTAGGTGTTATGATTAAAACCAATCGGACTACCGAATTGCACTAAATTTTAAATATAATATTTTGAATATAATCTTTTAAGACCTATTTTATTGTATTGTTTTGAGACCTTTCAAAAAACGGACTATATCAAATTTGCGACCTTGGCAGGATCGCCACTTTGAAGTGTCAGTTTGTCATCTAATGATTCATACTGATCAGAAGTGTGGCAATCCTGGCAGGATCGCCAGTATGAGGTTTCAGTCTACCATCTAATGATTGATATCCATCAGAAATGTGAAAATCCTGGCAGGATCGCCACTGACTGTCAATCTTAATGTTCTTCTCTCGGGAATATAACTGTTTAGAAGATTTTATTCTACACGGTTTTTATTTTTATTCTACACAGAGCTGGAAGTCAGAACCTCCAAACTCCCAAGAAACCTAACCCCCTTTTCCCCTACTTTTACGACTCCACAACGCCTCATTTTTACGAGTGAACCAGAAAACTAATCTGAATATCCTGAAAATCGATAGGCTCGTCACGTATTCGGTCCGGTCCCCCTAATGCGTATTATAATAAGGCACCGTGTATCACCGCTGTGACGCAGCCGCTTGATATATGGTTTGTCAATAAAACGCCATAAAACGCTCAGCAAACAAATACCGACCGCGTCAATTTTGTTTTATCGCCGGCAAACTCGTGTCTGATCAGGATTATTGTTATGCTGGCAAGAAGGTGAATAATCGGGGCAGTTGTGGACGCATTTAGAACGTCCTAAGTCCAGTCTGATTTATGTTCTGTCGCGTTCGATGTTTCCCGATCATGGGACCACCGCTTCACGATAATTCACTGCAAAAACAGTCGATAATCAATAACCTCAAAAAATAACCCGAAATTGTTTCCGCCCATCCATATTTTTATAATTATTTTTAAACTAACAAAACTAACAAAACAGGCGATGAAAAAGGCCTTAAAAATAAAAATAATGTAATATTTCGGATATAATTGTACAAGTTACTAACTTGGATGATAGAAGAAAGGGAATTTGAGTTTAAGGGTTAGGAAGTGTGACTTTCCTGGCAGGATCGCCATTTGGGACAAACTCAACAATAGACCATAGGGAATTGGAATTAGAGGATTTTGAAACTTAACGATCCTGTCAGGATCGACATTTGTGACGAACAAAACTAACGAAACTAACAAATCTAATAAAACTAACAAAACTAACAAAACTAACAAAACTAACAAAACTAACGAAACTAACAAAACACTCGATAATCGATAAGCTGGGTAAAAACGACCCAAAATTGTTTCCGCACATACTCATAATTTTTTTGCTGCAGCGGTTTCCGTCAAACGGTTCGCTGATTCGAATGGCACACGTCGACCCACTTTCCGCGAAAAAATTAACAATCGGAGGCAAGATTGCGTCGTGCCATTAGCGTGGAATCGGCTATCAAACGAATGCGGCGAAAAAGAGCTGAAAGAGTAGATTCTGGCCGGAGTTATCGCGAAGATTAAAACGGCCGATCCGATAACCGCGGACTCCCTGAGCGAACCTCGTTCTGAATTTGTATCCTTTATCTGGTTGAGGTTCTTTCGGCCCGAACTTGGCTCTTTATTCATCGGCCTGGCCATCTCTTTTATCCCGCGAAAATTCGCTGGTAAAGGGTCAGAGATCGGCCAGCGATTGTGCGGACTCGGCAACTCGCGATTCGGTAATTGTTGCGATTGGATTGGCTGAGGGGGCGGACAAAGAGAATGTTAATGGTCGAGAAAATCGGGGCAGAGGTGAAAGGTGATTTACGGGGAGCGGAGACAAATTAGTATCGAGGCGTTTTGGCGTTTTGAGTCGGAGGGTGCGAGGGTGCCGATTAGGGACACTTATACCTGTTTTAGCGGTATTTATATGTTTGTCTAAGGTCCCGGGAAGTGTCGGATTACAGCCGCGAGGATGTTTTAATGCTTCGACGATGATTGGGAAAATTAGCGGGGAACATCGAGGCATTTTGTAACGGTACGTTAGGCAGTTTGAAGGGGAAATTAAATTTTGGTTTGGGGAATTGAATGTATTGGCTAACATTTTGGTTAATGGCTAAAAAGGGTCATTATCGCCGAAGGGCTATTGAATTTATGTTAAAAATAGTAAAAATTTTTTTTTAATTTATTCGTAATTTGTTGGTTAATTTTCAAGCTCTATCTCGATAATTAAACCAACATTTGTACAGCTCCAATAATACAACTGCCATTAATCATTAGCAAATTTCTTCATTTCTAATTTGTTTATAATAAAAAAAATTATAAGAAATCAATAAAAATAACAAGTTTTCATTGATTGAAGGATGTACTAATCCAACTAATATTTCAGTATGACACAACTCGTTGAATCTAACCCACCTAAAAATAAATCTCTAATTTTACTGGTAAAAAGCAATAATAAATATATTATGAAAACTTTCACGAACTGTTTTACGTGATTTTCAGAAAGTTAATTATATATGCCAAAATAATTAGCAACTTTACCTCGGGATTTACTAGTTCCCAGTAAATCCCGAGTATTATAAAATTAAATTTATTAATAATATTTTATTAATCAATTTAAAATTATTACATTAAATTTGAACTGTATTTATCATCTTAATAGCGCCTGATTGAACAAACTTAGTTGGAAAACTCTGATTGAAATCATTGAATCAGATTGTATGATTTAAACAAGTCGTGTTTATTCTTAACCCTGAAAGTAACTCAGACGAAAATAAAAAAAGTACATCAGAAACTTTTACTATCACAAAAATGAAATACTTTTAAGTCAAATGTTTAATACAATGTGTTTGATCATTTAAAAATTAAATAATGATGAACATTCGACGAAAAGTCAAGTGAACAATGAGAAGTGGATGCATCGTTGTAAAATGGACGCATCTGAAAACACATCGGAGAAAAAGTGCGCGGCTCGTCAAGGGCTGCCCGGGATTTGTGTATTTTGACAAGCTCCGGCTCCTCGCGGTCGGATGTCTCTACTCCTAAGTCGGCCAGCTGTCTTTGACACGACGTTTCTTCGGCTATGAATTTCCTTTTTGCCACTCTTCCTTCAAAGAGCAGGCAAACACGCTCTTCCATATCCTAGAAAAAGATTTTGGACTTTGATATCGGTTGCGAAAATAGAATAGTCTGTATTGAGGTGCAAGTTATGCAGTTTCTTCCGATTTACTGCACATTCAGCATAACAACCACCAGAGGATGTTTAATCTGACTTCAAATTCTAGATTAAAAATATTACTGTAAAGAATTCGATTTTTGAAAATGTTCTACTTTATATCGCATTCAATTTGTTCTCTTCACCAGTATGAAATTTTCATATAAAAATTTTAATACAAAAACTGTCTATTTTTATTAATTTTTGAAAATTGCACTAAAAATGCAAAAAATTTCCTTTACATGCAAAAATGTGGTCGCAAATGAAAGACATTTAGCAAAACGTATTACATCACAGATCGCGACTATTCTTACGAAAATTCCACGTGCGTTAATAACATTTGCGTGTGTCAAAACGTGCGGATTAATCGACAACTCGCGGGTTGATAACCCGCTGCAATATGTCATCGAAAATAACCGGATTACGCGCGACGCCACAACGAAACGAATTACATCAAATGGATCATAATTGATCAATTGATTAATGTTGAAATAATTTCGTCACTGAAAGTCGATTCGCGCCGCGATTTTCGAAAATGAATGTCCATGATTTGGAAAATAATTATTCGTTCGCGAAGAGTGAGCAACAGAATTGCAGTATGTTTAGAACTGTATAAATGTTTAGAAAAATATTGTATTTAAATATTTTTTATAAAAAAGTTTAACATTAAATAAGTGATTATATTTGTGAGCTTCAATTTCAACAAATCTTTAATTTCTATTTGTTCATAAGCATTAAAAAATGTTGATTGGTACAAGAAAAATTACATTATCATTCCAATAATATACTAATAATTGCTTTGACTGTAAAAATTTAAATTTATAATTCTACTGTAAATTAAAATTTTATAAAACTGTAAAATGTAAATTTACAGTTTTACAGTAACATTTTAACTTTAATCCCATCAGTAAAAAATTACAGTAAAACTATAAATTCAAACTATAAATTATACTTTTTTTACAGTGCAGCTCCCTAACTATACATTCATGTGGAAACTACCTTAATTAGTGGAATTTGATAACAACGGAACTCGCAAGGGAAAAAGTGCAGCGTAACGCCGGCGCAATCTATTTATATCTTTCATTAAACTGGAAGCGCAAATCTTGGGAGAAATTCCCGGGAATCTTTGCGTCTTACGAATCCGCCGCAACTGTGCCAAAACCGCGGCGACACCGAGTTCGCCAAGTGCTCGTCGTTGTTGCGCTTTTGCTTGTCTCTTTTGTCAGGTGTGAAATGACTCGGTTTGTCTAAGCGCTTGTAATTTTGTTTCCGACGTGATTTCAATCCAAATGTCCGAAAATCACGCGCAAACACGGTTTCTCGTAGCAAAGTTCAACGGCAGAATGCGCATTTGTTACTCGCAAATTGTGCGGTATCATTTTGAGAAATCGTCCGAACTTGTGCCCAAATTGAAACGTAAATCGTTTTACAACTTTGACACGTTTCAGTGGTTTTTTAGATGTTATTTATAGAAAGTAGAAAATGTGCAACTTTTTTTATTAAAGTTAGTGTCACGCTGGCATTTTACAGAATTTAGTTATAACAATTATTTGGAAACTCAAATAAAAATCTTTATGTAAAATTTATGCAAAATTATTGATGTATGCAATATTCAAAAAATGCTATTATAATGTAATTTGTTATTAAC
>JABFPB010006177.1:0-12327 GCA_022817645.1 Ceratoteleas bidentatus | reverse complement strand
GGAGACCTGATGGTTTTCGATGCCCCGGTTTGCAGACCACCATCCGACCTCTACGAGGATAGTTCGGGTACAGGCCACCTGGGAGCGCTGGCATCGAGGCGCTCACCTCACTCCAGTGGCAGAGAGTAGAGAGGGAACCGATTGGAGGGGGGTTTGGGTTTAAGTGCGGTACCAGTCGACTGGCTCGCTCTCTTCCGCCTGCAACCTGGAGCCGTAAAATTCACATCCGGGACGTCACCGACAGGACCTCTTCCAGGACCTCGCCGAGACCAGCCGTGTGACCACCCTGAGACCCCATCCGGCCCAGCCGAGGTTGCGTGAGTACCGCTTGCTTCCATGCTGCTATCTAGTAATTTCTTTATCGCTTTCTTTTTCGTCGAATTCACGTTTTCTGCCTTTTTTCCTTTCGGCCACATGAGCCGGTATCTATTGCACGCGCTTACTTGTCTCGCTTTTGCTATGCCGATTTAATTATCTTGCCTTTTCGCTTCCGCTAGTTATCGAAATTAACTTATCGTTATGAAGCGTAGTTATCGAAATTAACTTATCGTTATGAAGCGTAGTTATCGACATTAACTTATGTTTTTGAAGCGTAATTCTTGAAATTGAGTTATCGTTGTGAAATTGAGTCATCGAAATCGAATTATCATTATGAAACGTAGTTATCGTTAATTACCGCTAGTTATCTTAAATTCCCTCCTTTTCTTAACTAACACTTGCCTCGATTGCTTACCGTAGTTAGCGTAATGAAAGTAAATGTCGGGAAATGAATGTAGTCATTTTTTTTGGTCTCAATACACGAATTATAATGCGGCATGTTATCTTTTATTGCAAATACCTCCAAAACCTTCCTAAATGTGAGCAATAGTTCCTAGAGTCTTTCTGACGACAGATCTGATTGTGAAAATCAGGACGTACCGATAATCGGGCCGCTTCACCTAACAAGCTCCTCTCTTTATATCGCTATCTTTATCTTTATCTTTATCTTGCCCTATGGGCTGGCGATCCTGACCAATTCTGTAAAATATTCACGTGAGCTTGCTAGGTGGCGAAGGGACGATGGAAAAATCCCTAGCATAAAGAAACGCCATCGTTACAATGGCGATCCTGCCAGGATTGCTTGAATTGCATTAAAAAGGAAGGTTAAATAAAGGAAAAAAGAGACCTGTTGCATTCAGAATCGATTTCCCAAAACATATTTTCTTGTCGGCAAGCAAAAGTAGAGATTGGAAGCAATTTTCGGAAGTTAAATTTCGTTAAAACGAATAATACTTTCAAATCCATTCAGAATTCGGAAGAAAAACATGTTCGAATAACGAGTCACAACAGACCATAACATCTCCCGGAAAAGTAGTCATTATTTCGTATTTTGTTTCGATGAGCTTGGGGCTCGAATTTCGAAAATACGAACATAATTGAGAATTGACGAAAAAGAATGTCGAATTATTTTCGATGTCTCATTATACGGGTGCTTTTCTTTGACCGACTCTCGTATTTACCTTTATTATTTTTCGAACCTTTATTTTTGGTTATGCTCCCGCTTTATTTACCTTTTTGAGTTCAGTTTTGATTTCTTTCCTTATTATGATTTAATACCCGAGTCTATTTCTACGATTTATTATTTCCTCGAATTTCACGATAATTTTTGGGAAAATCGCCGCGTTTTCTCCGAATTGCGTAAACTTTACAAAATAGTAATTAATCATGTCAACAAACAGACAATTGTATGACTGGGTGAATTCCCTGACATTCGACCAGCTAAAAAAAGAGCTTATTAATCGACGCTTACCTACACACGGAATCATGCATGTTTGTCGCGTGCGGTTGGTCAAAGCTTGCGAAGAAGGCATAACACCGATTAACGATGATGAAGAGGGCGCGAGTTCCTTACTTCTGAATACCGTTTCCCCGACGGCGGCTACCTTACCTAGCGATAACGAACCTAACGTTCCTATGTCTGGCGCACACACCACACAGAATAGTATCGTTCCTCCCCGTTCTAGTACCGAACCTCACGCGGAATGGGAAAATGCGCAAAGCCTTGTATCGGAAGTTCGCTCTTTAGTCGGCCAGTATAACTCCACAGCGACTCGAGAATTCTCTTCCCCTTCGCGCGCCACGCAACACGAGGTGTCAGCACCGACAGTTGTCGCGACCGGGGCTATTCCACGAACAGTACGTGAACGTTCCCCTGTTCGTCGAACGGTCGCTACCAATATTTCCGCCGGTTTTACAATCCGTGCGGCTTTACCGGAAATGGCGAATTATGCTCACCATTTCGGGAACCCGCGTGCCAGATCGAATGAACATAGGCTTTCGGCGAGAGTAACCAATATTCCCCCGGAACCCCGAAATGATTACCTCGATTTTGGCTTAGCGCAACCGATTGGCATGATACCGGATCCGCCGCGGCCGCCATTATCCGCGTTAGATCGACGGGTTGAGCTTCCACCTCCACGAACCAACCAGGAGCGAGGTGAGGGCGACGCGTTGGATTTGCGATCTCTTCGACATACGTTACCTATTGGTTCACAAAGTCGCGAATATATGACTCGCCGAGAGGCGCATTTCGGTACTCCTGTAGGGGCCACGAATGCTCAACGTCCAAGGCATTTGGCTTGGTCTGAAGGACAGAATGAGAGAGCCGAGGATGCTAGGAGTCACGTGCGAATGACTCACTCACGCGAAGGTCGCGAGCCTTTTCCGCCACGAGACACTTTTCGAGACTCCGACTACAATCATTATCCCCCTAGGGAAATGGGTCCAAACCGGGCATATTCTTCTGTCGGCCGCCCGTACCGAAGTTATCGCGATTTGGAGGATTCGCAGTCGGACGAAGACGAGGGATATCGGAATCGCGATCGTCAGAGGGGGTCTCGGTCGAACGTGAATGCATTTGACACAATGCGTCGTTGGAACTTGCGTTTCTCGGGGCACGAAGACGCGGAAGCATTTTTATTGCGCATTTTGGAGGGGAGGCAGTTCATGCCCCTCGACGATGCTAGCATTTTGGCTGGGCTGCCATTCTTTCTGACGGGACTCGCATTGGAATGGTTTCGGGATCGGCGCGGGGAATGGAACAATTTCAGGGATTTTGAATATGCTTTTCGTCATCGGTTTCTTAAACCGGAATACCAACACACTCTCCGTTTAGAGGCACTGAGACGGACACAAGGCGAGCGCGAGAGTGTTTCAGACTATCTGACTTGTATCAGAAGTCTGATGAACCGATCCAGGTCAAGCTGGTCTGAAGCTGAGAGGATCGACCTTGCCTACCGCAACATGTTGCCCCGTCTGCAGATGTTAATTCAGATAGAAAATATTTGCGATTTCGACGAACTGGAGGACATCGCGATGCGTCGCGAGCGTGCCTATAACTCCACGAAAAGCTTCCAACCACCCCCTACCCCCGAAAAATCGCTTTACGCTGAATTAGCCTACCACGATCCGCGATCGCGCAAGACTTCCCATAACTCGGCCCGCGTTAATGTTTTGACCAGTACCAACCTCGACGACGAAGAAAATTAGATACATGACCTGTGTGCATTAGAAGAAAGGCCTAAAGCCAAGCCAATGACGTCGAAGGGTCGACCGGAGGTACCTCGTACAACTCCATCGGGTAACAGACCTCAGCCCACCGCTGTCGCGACGGAGCGTCTCACGAGCGATGGTCAGTCTTCTACGTTACCTGACCATGGTCGAGCGTGCTGGAATTGTAGCCAACCGGGGCACTCTTACCAGGAATGCGAATCTCCACGTAAGGTTTTCTGCTATGGCAGTGGGAGACCACACATGTATAAACGGCGATGTCCCAAGTGCTCGGGAAACGCATCACAGGGGCGCCCCAGGGGGTAACCGCGCTCCCTGTAGATTTCACCCTTCATCCCACTCCCCTACCCGAGTTCCTGTTTAGTAGTTTGGCCAAACGAGAGCGACTTTTATTCCTGAGATGTCAAGTTAAAGATCAAGATGTAGTCGGTTTGGTTGATTCCGGGGCTACCGGCACGTTCCTTGGTCCGCAGGGGTTGCAAATAGCCCGGGAATTAGCTTTAACCTATCGTCCAGACCGAACACTAATTCGTACAGCGACAGACCAAGTTGAAGTAAGTGAGTATGAATTCGAAGTCCCCTTCTCTCTCCAGGGTCGACAAGCGACAGTCATGCCTCGATCTTTTCCTTCAGCCCCCTTCCCTTGTATTTTTGGCTTAGATTTCTTGCGCGCGTTATCTATCCAAAACGACTTCGTTACTCCAGCCTGGTGTTTCGGAACAAATACACGGACCGTGTATGATTTTGAATCAACCGAAGCACAGAGTATCGCTCTTGATTGTTGTGGATTGATGCGCTTAACCGCATCTCAGGAATTATGTTTAGAAAAGTTTCTGAAAAAGGAGTTGACCTCACCAAGTAAGATGCCTTCGTTTACCACTTTAGCCACACATCATATTGACATCGGAAATCACCCCCCAATCCGTCAGAGATTTCGTCATGTTTCACCGTTTGTGTATCAGGCAGTCTGCAACGAAGTCGATAGGATGCTTGAGGCCGGCGTCATCGAGCCTTCGGTTAGTCCTTGGGCTAATCCGATTGTCATGGTGAGAAAGTCCGTTGGATCATACCGCTTTTGTTTAGATTTCCGCGAACTCAATAAAATTACAAAAAAAGATGCCTACCTTCTTCCACCATTAGACAGTGTTATTGACAAACTTCGCGGTGCCCGTTTCATTTCTACGATAGACCTACATCAAGCATATTTCCAAATTCCGCTCGATGAAGAGAGTCGCGAGCTTACAGCTTTCCCGGTACCCGGGAAAGGACACTACCATTTCTGCCGTATGCCGTTTGGCCTGACCGGAGCCCCGGCAACCTTTCAAAGATTGGTGGATCAACTATTTGGTCCATCAATGGTCCCATTCGTCTTCGTGTTCTTAGACGACAT
Source organism: Ceratoteleas bidentatus (assembly GCA_022817645.1). Classification (NCBI taxonomy): domain Eukaryota; kingdom Metazoa; phylum Arthropoda; class Insecta; order Hymenoptera; family Scelionidae; genus Ceratoteleas; species Ceratoteleas bidentatus. Next base: position 7,388 of record JABFPB010006177.1, on the reverse strand, counting down.
AATCGTACTAACGGCTACCTTTGATGATCATTTAGATTAGCTAAGTGAAGTCTTACACAAATCGTGCGAAGCAAATTTGACGATCAACGCCGAGAAAAGCCGATTCTATCGTACAAGTTTCCGTTACTTGGGTTTTATTGTTGATAGCACGGGATTACACGTAGACCCTGATAAATCGAGCCCTGTACTTGACTACCCTCCCCCCAATACCCCAAGGAAATTGCGCAGATTTTTGGGAATGATCGGGTGGTACCGACGCTTTATACCTGATTTAGCGACCATCTCTGAGCCCCTGACGAGACTTTTGAAAAAGGACCACCGATGGGCCTGGACTTCGGAGCAAGAGCAGTCTTTTCAACAAATAAAATCCATACTAGGACCACCGTCTCTCTCACTCCCCCGGATTTTTCGAAGGGATTCATTGTTCACACTAGCGCTAGCCCGGTTGGCGTAGCTGCAGTGTTGAATCAAATCGTAGACGAGGCGCCACGGGTGATATGTTACGCAAGTCGAACGTTGACGGAGGCGGAGAGACGATATACCGCGACTGAGCGGGAATGCCTTGCGGTAGTTTGGGCTGTCTCTAAACTACGTCCTTATCTAGAGAATCATGCTTTTGTGGTAGTCACCGACGCGAGTAGTTTACGGTGGTTGTATGCACTGAAGGATCCCACCAATCGTCTGGCTCGTTGGATCGTAAAACTCCAAGGGTATTCCTTTGAGGTGCAAAATCGTAGAAATATAGCATACCGTGTACCCGAAGCCCTCGCCCACGCTCAGGGCGATGCTGATACTGCTCTGATCTGCTGGTTTCAGGAGCTTCAGAGTCGACCGGAGGTGAATCCGGATTGGAAGGTAGAAAATGGTCGCCTGTATGTTCATCAGTGTACTCTGTCGTCAGGCCTTGACTCTGAAAGTGACACGTCATGGAAATTGGTGATTCCCCGAAGACATCGCGGGGATATACTGCGCGAATGTCATGAGCTTCCGCAGTCAGGCCACCTCGGGGTGGAGAAGACGAGCCATCGTATACGTCAACGTTATTATTGGCCGGGGTTAATTCGTGAAGTGCATCGATTCGTCCGGGCGTGTGAAACATGTCAGAGATATAAAGTGACACAGACTGTGGCACCGGGATTCCTACAGCATCATGTCGTATCAGAACCTTGGATGATGATAGCAGCCGATATCATGGGTCCGTTTCCTGAAAGTAAAACTGGTAATGCGTACCTTTTAGTCGTCCAAGACTTATTCTCGAAATGGGTGGAGTGTTGTGCCCTGAGGCAAGCTACAGGAAAGAAAATCGCGGCCGTGCTCCGCGACTTGGTTTTTAACAGATGGGGATCCCCGAAGATATTGATCACAGACAATGGAACTGAATTCCTTAATGCGCATATTAAACAACTCGTGGAATCCAGTCACACCGTCCATCGCACTAGTGCTCCGTACTATCCATCTTCAAATCCCGTAGAGCGAATAAACCGAGTTCTTAAATTTATGATTGCCGCGTTCGTGGAAGACGATCATCGGGATTGGGACGTAAACATATCAGACTTTCGGTTCGCTTACAATACGTCATATCACACCGCGATTAAAACGACCCCTGCATATGTAAACTTTGGGCGCGATCCCCTCCCTATCATCTGCTCGCGCGAACGAAATTTGCCCGATGGAGAGGTGAGCATTGCCGACCCAGAAAAGTGGTGCGAACGGATGCAGCGTATTGCAGGACTTCGCGAAACAATCTCGCAATCCCAGTTTGATGCGAATCTTAGACGAGCAAAATATTATAATCTTGGACGCAGATCGCAACGGTTCCCTATCGGAACGCAAGTACTTATTCGCAATCATGCGCTATCCTCTGCGTTGAAAAATTTCACTGCAAAATTAGCCCCAAAATGGGTCGGTCCCTACCGGGTGATGAAACGAATTTCGCCCAATTTGTACGAGTGCCGAGATGAAGGAAGTCACACAATTACTAAAATCGATGTCGAGCAGATGAAAGCGTATCATCCGGCTCAGAGGGAACTAGATGTGAGACTGGAGGCATTGATCGGCGACGATGGGGTATACGATGTTTGGACTGATGGCACTTGTGTCCGCAATGGTCAGGGGACTGCGCGAGCCGGCATCGGGGTATATTTTGGGCCTCAATGCGCTGCCAATATATCACGTCGTGTGCGTTACCGGTGTACGAACAACCGAGCTGAGATATTGGCAGTCATTGCAGCTGTCGAACGCGTTCTCGAGGCAGGAGGGCAGAGAATTCGTATCCATACCGTCTCGGCCTTCGTTATCAGGAGCATGACCGAATGGCTATCGGGATGGAAAGCTAACGGTTGGAAGACCACGGCCCACAAACCGATAGTGAATCAGAAGGAAATTGAGAGATTGGACTCCCTCCTACAGCGGTTTGAGGTGGTAGAGTGGAACCATGTTAAGGGGCATTCGGATAACCAGGGCAATATCATGGCCGATAAATTGACTAGAGAGCGATGTGCGAAGAGTAGGTAGATGATCAGAATCCTTTTCCCAAGTCCTTATTTATGGTTGCGCCCTCTTGTTTTCTTTATTTGGTCCTTTTTTTGGTTACGTTCTTTTCAGTTAACGTGGAGTGGGTTCGTGTTATGTTACATATTCTAATCTAACTTTTCTTTGGTATTATTTTCTTTTTATCACAGCGTATTGTTTCGCAATCTGGTATTGCGTTCACGTGCGATGGAACGACCAGACCCAAACACGTACTTTTGGGAGTACCAATAGCTGTTTCAGCACGTGACCGAACACTACCCCGACTTTTGGGAGGTCTTAAGCGCCTTCGTCCGAGATTTTTGAGAATCCGAAGTGGTCTATTCCCGCGCTCGTTGGTCGGAGATCCCTGCCCCTCCAAGACAAAACACCCAAGCTCCCCAAACCGAGGTGACAGACGAGACCCGAATGCCTTCAACCGAAGATTCTCGAACTTCCACTCGAGCACGGGCAGTACCCCAGCCAAATCGTTCCAGCGCGAGCCCTGGTATTCATTTGCCCGCGAGACAGCGCGGTTCAGCCATAGCCGTTGACCTGCAAGGTGAACCACGAAATACGACTCTCGCCGCCGAGACCAAGCCGAGTCCGCGGCCGGCGCAGGAGTCGCGTCCGCGGGCGCCTACCACCGCAGCTCCACCGCGTCCGCAACCGCATCGCGACGCGAAGAAAGCCCGCGCACCGACTTGCGAAGCCGCGCTCGAGCCGCGCTCGCAATCGAGCGATCCCGCGAAGAATTCGCGTCCGCAAGCGACTACCGCCGCGACTCCACCACGTCTGCAACCGCCTCGGGACGCGAAGAAATGTCGCGCGCCAACTCGCGAAGCCGCGCCCAAGCCGCATTCGCATTCAAGCGATCCCAGGAAGAAGTCGCGCCCGCATGTGACTCGCGGCGCCGGTACTCAGCCGCGTTCGCGAGAAAATGGTTCCGCTAACCAACCGCGTCCGCGCGGCCCGGCCATGCGCAGTAAGGCAACGCAAACCCCTGAGTCGAAGCCTCAGAACCGCGAGATCGCAGTTCAGACGCCCCTGCGTTCGACGGCGAACACTTCCACTCAGACAGATCGAGTTATCCGTCCAACCCTGATACGTCGGGACGCGTCCACTCAAACGGCTCGATCCGTTCCCCAGGGAGTTACGCGGGACGCGTGTGTGCAAACTTCATTGTGGTACGCGTTTCCGACCGTTGCGGTGGACGAATCGTCGAATTCCCTTGGGAACTTTTCTGGCCCTTCACCGGCGAAAAGAGCCAAGCGTTCCACGCCCGAGGACCTTCGGAATTTGTGTTACTCTTGTCGTCAGCCTGGGCACCGTTACTCGGAATGTTCCCAAAGGGACCCCAAACAGATTTTCTGTTTCCGCTGTGGATGCGCAAATGCCACGGTAAAGACTTGCCCGAATTGTGGCCCTTCGTGGCATCGCGAGTAAACCCCTGTAAATATTCCCCCCCGAAATTCGTTCATTAGGTGTAAGTCTAGTACGTAAGTTAACTCTCCAGTATTCCGGACCCCTCGGCGGCGTGATTTCTCATTCCCGCGATTAGTATGTAGAGAATTCGGCCGGTGTTCCCTTTGGGGCTTTGCTTTCGCAAGCTCTTTTTCGTATTTCGCCGATTACTCTCGCGTTACCTGGTCAGTAAGTTGCGTTTATGAGAAAGGCCAATGTCTAAGTGTTAGACATCGCGTTTAGTTACATTCATTCGATTCGGGTAGAACGAAAATGTTTTTGTTGCCTTCATTCCGATAGTTTCGCTTTTGTGTAACCACCGCGCGTACACTTTTTGTTAAATCATTCGGTCGTCGATTGTGATTCCGGGCGGATGTATCCGGGCATTGAAAAACAAATTACATAACGCAGGGACGCAAACACATCCGCGTTTGGGGAGTCACGTCCCCACGGACCCGAACCGTAGGTTGCAATTGGTGATAAGCCGCCGAAAGTTAGCAGAAATCAAAATTGTAACTCATTGCCTAACTTGTACCAGCCTATTTGTTTTGTTCAGCTTATGGCAAATAAACTTGCATTACTACCCACTCCCTTTTGAGATTATTTAAAAAGAAGAGCACCTTGTTTTGAACCCATCGATAGTGATTTTCAACTTGCTCCGGCATCTACCTGACCTTGTGGTGAGCAGCATGGGGGCGCGGTCTCCGTCTGGCTGGGGCGGGGGGAATCTCGGGGTGTGATGAAACGTGTCATTTCTTTGGACACGTTAAAATATATTCTGTACACATCAAGTACCGTTTTTCGAGGGTCTCGTGTACTTGCGGATAAGGACCGATCATCTAAATTTAAGTAGTCTCAGGTTTCTCAACCCCAGGGGACTCAAAATCCAAAATTTCATGAAAATCGACCAAACAGAGCATGAGATATGAGATTTTGAGAGCATAAGCTCTCAAAAATAGCCGATTTTTTATTCAGACCATGAATATTTCAGTTTTGAGAGGGGTGGGGGGAAGAATGATGGGGGTAGGGGACTAAGCAGCTTTCGAGGACTGTTTTCGAGGACTGTTTTCGAGGACTGTTTTGGAGAACTGTTTTCGTGGACTGTTTTCGAGGACTGTTTTCGAGGACTGTTTTTGAGGACTTTTTCAGGACTGTTTCGAGGACTGTTTTCGAGGCCCGTTTTCGACTGTTTATTATCAAAATAATAAACTAAATATTATATAATTTCTTGTTCATAGAAAGAAGTCAAATAAGAAAAGCCTACGGTTTATAATTTTATTAAAAAAATTACGGTAATTACAACAATTGAAACCATAATAAAAAGAAAAATGATCAAATTGCTTTCCTATAGAAAAATCTGAAATAAAAATAGCCAAGTACTATCTCAAAATCATTAAAAATGAAAAATTGCGCCAATTTTTTCAAACTTCCAAAATTCTTAAAATTTTTCGAATTTTAAGAATTCTTCTACAAATTTTCCAAATTCTTAAAGTTTTCAAATTTCTCAGAATACTTAAATTAAAAAAAAATTCAAATTACTTTAATTTATCAAATTTTTTGCATTTCTCAAAATTTTAAAACTTCTCAAAATTCTTAAATTAAAAAAAAATTTCAAAATTATTATATTTCTAATTTTTAGAATTTCTCGAAATTTTGTAAATTCTTAAAATTCTTAAATTTATCAAAATTCTCAAAATTCTTATATTTGTCAAATTAATCTAAAAATTTGAAAATTTAAAGAATTTTGAGAAATTTGAAAAATTTAAGAATCTTGAGAATTTAGAAAATTTAAAGAATTAAGGAAAATAAACAAAATTTACGAATTTTGAGGAATTATTAAAATTTGAAAAATGTGAAAAATGTAATAAATTTTTAAGAATTTTGATAAGTTTGAAAAATTAACGAATGTCGAGAAATTTGAAAAAATTAATTAAGAAAAGTTAGAAATTGTTGCTAAGTTTGACAATTTTGAGAAATTCGAAAAATTATTAGAATTTTTGAACAATTTGGAAAAATTAAGAATTTAGAAAACTTAAGGATTTTGAAATTTTTGAAAAATATGATTTTTGAGAAAGTCGAAGAATTTAAGAATTTTGCGAAATTTGAAAATGTTGACAAATTTAAGCAATTTGAAAATTGTTATGAATTTAGAAACAGTTGAAAATTTCAACTGTTTCTTATAATGTTTAACAATTTTGCAAAAATCAGAAATAGAAGTAATATTTAAGAAATTAAAAAATGTTTATGAATATCTAGACAAGGTTAAAACATGTAAGAAATTTGAAAATGTTTAATAATTCTACAAAATTTGAAAAAAAGATATTTGAACAGTTTTAAGAGAATTTACAAAAAAATTAAGAATTTTGACAAGTTTAAAAATGTACGAATTTTGAGAAGTTTGAAAATTTTAAGAATTTTGAGAAGTTAAAACATTTTTAGGCGTTTGAAAAATTTAAAAAAATTAAAGAATTGTGTACACATTTGAAAAAATTTAGAAATTTGCAAATTGTTAAGAATGTTGAAAAATTTTTAATATTAATGAATTTTGGATATTAAGAAATGTTTAGAAATTCAAAATATTTAAGAAATTGGAACATTTTTACGTATTCTGAAGAATTTGAAAACTGAAAGAACTTTGAGAAATTTGAAAATCTTTCATAATGTTGGAAAAATTTGAGAAAATTAAGAAACTTGAAAATATGTAAGAATTTTGGAAAAAAATTCATAAATTTAAGTTAGTAAGTAAGTTTGATAAAATAAGATAAGTTTGATAAAATCAAGAAATTTGGAAATATTTAAGAATTTTGAAAAATTCGAAAAATGTAAGAAACTTGGAAAAATTAGAAAAAATCATGAAAGTTGAAAATGTTAAACAATTTTGAGAAATGTTATCAATTTAAGAAATTTAAAAATTATGAAAACTGTAAGAATGTAGATAAGTTTAAAAATTTTTAAGAAATTAAAAAAAATTAAAGAATTTTGAGAAATTAAAAAAACTTTATGAATATGAAAAGTTTAAGAAAATTCACATTATTTAAGAAATTTGAAAAATTTGAATACTTTAAGAATTTGGAAAACATTTTAAAAAATTTAAGAATTTTGAAAAATTTGAAAAATTAAGACATTTTGAGAAGTTTGAAAATGTTGAAAAATTTGAAAAATTTAAGAATTTGGACAATTTTGAAAAATAAGAAATCTGATAATTTTGAATAATTAAACAATTTTGAAACATATAAGAAACTAGCTAAATGCACTGTAAAAACTGGTGTTTGAATTTCAAACACTTGGGAGTCATTTTTCAAACGTTTAGATGTGTTTAGTGGAGTGATTTTTCAAACACTTACAAGTGTTTTGAATGTCGATCAGTCTGTATTCATTTTCTAATGAAAATTTCTCTCAACATATACTAAAATCGA
>JABFPB010006176.1:0-12330 GCA_022817645.1 Ceratoteleas bidentatus | reverse complement strand
GGTGTTAAGTGAAATATTCAACGAAAAAGGTGCTGTTTCAAACTATCGTTGAGAAAGGCGATATCTCAAATTACCGATGCAAATGGCTGTATCTCGTATTACTTTCGAAAAAGGTGATATTTCGAATTATGAGTATCAAAAATGACAAATTGGAAAGCACATTCCAAATTCTATCTGGAAAACTTTTCTTGACTTACATTTAATGAATTTGGGAAATGGCGATTGACTTCTTAATATCGTATTTAGGTATTTGTATATAATATGTACCCATATAGACATCGAACATGGATCAATTATATATTATATACATAATTGATGAATAAAAAAATGATTTTATTTTTTCATCATTTATAATTTTGTATAAATGATGAATATGTAAGTTATAAATAAAAACATGATATAAATAAAAGTGTTAATGCACTTTTATTTACGTACTTCTCGCCCCGCAGTAGCCAAAGACTTCCCAGACCAAAAAATGTGTGAACAGGTGGCGACCCCTCTGCATTTGTCCGGCTTCCTCAGGAGTTTGCTGGCGTACAGAGCGCACTGATTTCGCACCGGCTCCGCGTTCTCCTCGCTGAAACAGCTCATTTGTTCGAACGTTGCTATGATCAACGTGATCGCGGCAAGTTGAGCCTTTGAGTCGCTGATCTCGTCCTCGTAAATGGCAAACGCTTGACTTATGAACTCGTACGCGACGACCTCGAAGTTATCGAAGCGAATCTCGCCGATCGCTATTGCGCCTTGGAGAAATAGTCGGAGCGGCAGTTCCGCCAGTTCGGCTTTCATCAGCGCACTGATCGTTGCGTGGCAAAACTGGAATATCTTCTGACACTTCTTCTGCCACATCTCATCCTGAAAACGAACATAGTCAAAATCCAATCAAACCTATTTTCCCACTAAAAAAGGCATAGGAAATCTTTTGAAATAGGAAACGTTTCTTTTCAAATCTCACAAGATTTCTTTCCTATTCCTTGCCATGTTTAAAAAAATCGTTGTAAGTACTTGATCTCGTAAACTTTTGTACGTGAAGGCAAGTTGGTATGCCTGGAACACAATTGGGGGTAAGGTGTGTTTGATCCGTTTGTTTCCTCCCGCACTGAAGGATTTTCGCGCGGCGCTCAGAATCATGTATTGCTGATCAGCAGTTTCCGACTTGAAGTGGTGGATGAGTCGACCGAGAAGGCCCTGTTCCTCGGCGAAGTCCTCGGGATCCTCCTCGACGTTCGGCTGGTCCGGCTGGTCCTGCACCAGTGGCGCCACCATCAGGAGGACCGACTCGACCTGCTCCTGCGTTGGTATCAGCGTTTCGTTGTCCAGGATGTTCGTGATGATGTACACGGCCAGCAGTTTTCTGCCCTCGAAGTCGAAGTAGTCGAGCAGGGGAGTGTAGTATTCCAGTTTCAGGACCACGAGGATGTTCTTGTAATTGTCGACCGGGATTTTCATTAGTCGGGATAGTTCCCTGGAGACGGCGCTGTTGTATTCCAATCTGAAGATAGGAGAGATGTAATAGAGTCATTGAAAAAAGAGCATTGTGTACTAAAGATGGAAATTTAACAATTTCTTGTGATCTTGATCACGTTGTCCAAAATTTAAGCAGAAATTACTTGTTAGGAGAGGATGATTAAGGGAAAAGGATAGTTTGCAAAATTTTAATTCTCATTAGTTCATTAGCTATTGGTTTACAAGATTTAGATACAAATTCGTACTTCTCTAGACCGAGTTTTTGGAAAATTTGTACAGTTGTTTGAAGTACTTTGTCCACGTAATCCACTCTGTCCGGATAGCATTTGTGGGCCAGGTTGATCAGTGCAACTTGAAGAGAGACGATGTCTTCTGATGGCATGTCTTGCCGAGTCTGCAAATATTAAATAAACTATTTTTCCTATTTTTTCTGAAAGGATTACCAGGAAAACCAAACGTCTTTATGATTGGTGGTTCTCAGACTTAAACTAGATGAGTAGGAAATGACGATCAAAATCATTGAAGATCTCAAGTTGTGTGTAGTAATTAATCACTGAACTACCATAAAATATTGGCTAAAAATGGAAGAATAAAGCAAACTTGTTATTCCAAAATAACTTTCTTGGGTGACAACCTGAATAATGCTCGCAACTTGATCACTGAAGACATCGAACAGTTTGACATCTTGCGGTATGCCTGGCACTTGAGTTGGGCTGCCCGGACCGCCAACGCCATCTGACCTCTGACTAAACGCGGCTAACCGATCTATTAATGAGATTATGATGTTTTTGACGTTTACGCCAATCTGCAATTCCGCGCAGGATTTGAGAAAAGCGTTCAGCGTCTGTAAGTGGAATTCGTCTGGAAAGACCTGTAACAGTTAGTTTCAATAAGAAAAAGTCTGGAAAAAAGTTTAAATATCATAGTTATACTAAAGAATTTGAGGCTTACTTGAATGATGCACTCCATAAGATACTCCTGAGCTATCGCGTCTCTACAACTAACTACTTGTTCTAAAATGCCTGGTAGGACCAACTGAAATGATAAAAATATGTATTAAATTGAAAAAAATGTAAAATTGTTAACCTTTCAATTGCAAATTAATTAAAAATAGAAAAACTATTTTAACTAATATTTTATTTTACTAAATACACTTCAAGTTTCACTGGAACCTCTCATTAAACTGAATGGATGTATGAATGTTGAACGAACCTTCATATATTTGTCCAGAGTTACAGATTCCAATTGACTAAGTCGCACCAGGTTGGTGCCTACTAAAATTCTTAGTTCCTCCCGTTCCCGCTCTCTTCTTTCTCTGTCTCTGCTGTGACCTTGATGTTGCATTCGCACCCACAACTTGTTCATCTCTGCAAAATTCATCAGCACAAAGTCTATGCTGTCTCGAACCTGAAATCGACAGTTGTTTAGAACTATAAAATTGATTTATTTCTCTTAACAGTCAAACGCCCTATTTTCAATAATAATGCAATATTAGTCCAGAAGGAATATGTATAGTTTTTATAATAAATCTTATGCTGGAATTTTCTGTAGGATTCTTGCTATTTGGTAGTAGTCATGAGTTAATTTCAGTTGCGGAAATCTCAATTTCCAAGCCATATGACACAGGAATTTATGTTGAAATCTTTTTTCGTAATTTCATTTTTTATACAAATCTAAAAATCTAAGTAAATCTTACAGTTCCTTCTTCATCCCCTCCATCCGGAGCATCCGGCAAAATGTTTCTCGTACACTGCAGTAGATAATTTCTCAAAAAGAGACCCCTTAAGGGGTGTTGCACGCCCCTGCACATTTCCACTAGGTCCCGCAAAAGGTCCCTTTTATAGGCAGGAGTGGTTTTTATGTATACTAATCCTACAGTGATGAGTAAATATCTGGAAATTATTGCATATTTAATTCATTTTTCTAAAGTTTCATTCACTCAATAATGTTTAAATAAATATATATATATATATATATAGAATTTGCTTTTAGACTTTAGATAATTATATTAGAAGATCTATTAGATTAAATTATTAATTCTACTAGGATAAATGTATTTAATAATCTGCTAAATTACTGTCATATATATAAATAGAGACAACAAACGCAAATGTCTTACAGTCGTGGAACTATATTCCCAGCATATTGCACCAACTCGTACAAATCTGCTACCTTTCTACCCCTTTGGAATTCATCCAGTAAATAAATTTCCAAATGTTGCAATTCATCTGTTACTGCCATATCTGTTCATTTATCTTTTAAGGATCATATTTTACAATTCCTAAAAGATGCTAATTATTTTTAATTGGCAGTCATTAACTGCCAATTAAATGAATTTCATCAAAATGAAATGAATGAATTTCATCAAAAATTAATTTACTTTATACCAGATTAAGAACGATACATTCAGCTGAAAATGTTATCAAACTAAGAAATTATCTTGTGTCATCATTTTTTTGCTGTGACAAGTCAGTTTACAACAGCTAAATATGTTTTTCCTGCATATTTAACATACGTTGCATTGTTTCATTATTTTCATTTAATTCTTTAAACGAATCATCTGACTAAAAAATGGAAATCTTTAAAATACAATAAACAAATAAAAAATCATAAGATGAAAATATGAAAATGATAAGACGAAAAATTAATATATTTTCTATAATGAATTTCCAAATCTCGTTTGCAAAAAAGGATACAAAGTTCATAATAACTTTTTGGACTAAGTAACGAGGTTCTCAATTCTCCCAGCATGGTTGATGCATGCTTCAGCGCATCCATCAGCTTGGAATTGTCCAAGCAGTGTTTCATCTTGAAAGCCTGCACTTTCACCACACCAATTGCCTCCTCCAGCAGCTTCTCCTGCTCCTCCATCCCGGTCATGTTCGACGTTATAGGCTGCGAGAAAAACAAAGATACCTACCAGGAACACCAGGTAGCACACTGCCAGATAAGCCATTCCAATAATGCAACCACTAAAAACTACCTACCATTTAACTATTATTTTGCAAGCACAAATATTCAGAAAAAGGTCAAACCAATCATTACACTTTAAATCATTACTTTAAATAATTTAAATTTATTAATTGTTGCTTTTACTTCCTATATAATTATGAACATGCAATAAAAAATAAATTGTAATAAATTTAACAATTAGTCACAGCAAATTGTTCAGGCAAGTACGTACTTATTTAAACGTAGACGGTCAACTATATTTATATAAATAAAACTAACAAAAATAGGTGGAGAATGGCAGGCCATTTATGTAGGTTCGAATGTAAGAAGTATATATGTATATATCTATCTATAAGTAGGATTTGTATTGTGATATATAATGTATAGCTATTGCCATCTATATTATTTACAAGTCAAATTCAAATAGATATTTGATCCCTGCAAACAATTTTTGACAGAAATGAATAGAAAGGATTTGGGTATTTAGCAAAATTCTATATTCATTTGAATTTTCTGAAAGTCGAATGATAATATTTGAATTTTAATTAATGAATTCAAGTTAAACTTTTGTAAATGTCGATATAACTGGAATTGGAAAGAACAGAAAAGAATTCAAGTTTGAATTCATACTGGAATTTAACAAACACATTCTTTTTGAATAATTCAAAATTTATTGTTGAAACTTTGGAATAAAACAGAGTAGAATTGAAATTCTAATTATATATTCAGAATCTTTCCTCCTTGGATTTCACTGTTTAATTATCAATTCATTTCTATTCTTTTCTGTATATTTTTGCAGCATTCCAGTCACCATGCAGTATTATATATTTTCAGAGGAGAGTCAGCTGTAATGGACCTTTACAAAAAATGACAAATACTGACAAAAACTGATGACAAATTCACTATCAGATCTAATGCTAATTGTCTCACTAATTAAAAATCATCTTTTGCATTAATTTAAAACAAAATGATTCACTAATCCAAATTTTCAAATCAACCACCGACCAAAACAATCCATCTCTCCCCAAACCACCAAACGTCATTTCAACCAAACTAAACTTGTCAACTAATAATCTCAAAAAGCCCTAACTACGAACCAATAATGGGAGTCAAATCAATCGATCGCCTCACCCGAACATAACCTTACCACCAACTAAATCGCGAAAACCACCTCTAAACACAACGTCCTCCTACAAACTCTACGAAATCGCTAACACAACTAAACATAACCTTAAACAGCCGACGAAACCCATGCAAAACGCGCTTTTCCGGTCAAAACTGTAAACAGAAGTGTCCAAAAAAAGGGGGAGGGGGGGGGGGAGAAAAAGCAACAGGCCATCCAAACGTCACGTGACCGATCGTCAAACAAACAATGCGAGATCCTTATGAAACGGCACGTAAATGTCAATTACTTGTCAATCGGTTAATCTCGGCGCTGGGAGGTTATGTTGACACTAATTGCAGATCGAGTGGTTGCGTGTTTACGGATTACCTCTGGCAAGGCTGACGGCGGCGGTTCGGACTCTTAACAATCGCGGCGACTCGACGGCTAATCGATAAGAACCGAGCGGAAAGTCGACTTGACAGCCGAATTGTCAGGCGAACTTGTTTACGTCGCGGAGCGCTTAAGGCTCGGTGCATGCCTCGCTACTTAAGCCCCACACTGGCTACTTACCATCATACGGTGTTATTCGGTAAAACAAGTTCCAAATGACAAGTACTGTGGGCAAAACGAATCTGTCATTTATGTACAACAGCCGAGCGGTCAAGACTAGGGATGGGTCATGATGTGGAGAGAGACTGTATAGATTCACATCAGATCCGATCCAGGAGCGTAGTTAGCTCAGCAGCCGTAAGGCGCAGTTAGAATTTCGCGAAATTTCAACCAGTCGGTGAGATTTTTTTGGTATTTGGAAATTATTGATCGTTAAGTTGAGTTATGTTGAGGAAAGGGAATTATGGGCGAAAATTGGTTGGATAGCCTTGTAGGAATAAACTCTGAAAAACTCTGAAAATCTCTGAAAAGCTGTGAAAAGCTGTGAAAAATCTTGGATAAAGTCTGATACTTTCAGATTTTCAGAGTTTTTCAGATTATTTATTTCTACAAGGGTATTTGTGAAAAATTGTTTGAAATGGAAATTGATACATTTTGAGGTTTTTGAGTTTTCTCTGGTTCAAAATTCAGCAACATTTGTTGACATTGATAGGGGTTTAGCATTTTTGTGTAGGAAATTGATTATATGATTTATTTATTATTGTTTACGATAATAAACATATTTGATTTTTCTGTTTTGTATAATTACTTTTTAATGAGATATTTATATAAAATATGTTTGGTACATTGTTTATGGTGAATATGAATTTGATTTTTTTAAAACATGATTTTTATTAACGTTAGTAAAGTGCATAAAACTTAGCACAGATATGTCTAGTACTTTTTATTACATTTCTAAAATGGTATGTAAGACATTTGTTAAAAGACAAAGCTTTTAGAGATAGTACAGATTAAAACCAATATTAATAACTAAACTGGGTTATTCTTAAAAACTTTCAGAACAGGGATTATATCTTCAGTCAAGTAATATCGTTTTTGACGATATTACAGTTGTTTACTTTGTCTGACAATTTTAATGTCAAACACTTTGTCTGACATTAAAATAGGCAGAGTGTCTGAAAAATGAAAAAACATTTTTTTAATTACAGGGTATTTGAAAATTCCATCAAGATTATAAAAACAACACATGTTCATTTTGTCCCTTTTTAATATAAAATATAAAATTTAACAATTTCTTATCATCTAATGAGTTCACACACACACAATCACGAATCAACAAATATATTGTTCCAATCACGTTTTCCGATTTTCACTTGATTGTACAATCCTTTGTACTTTCGCTTACTTTTTCGGATTCCTATGAAATAAACATCCCATCAGCCGGAGGCTAGACAATATTACCGAGAGAAAATTGTAAAATTAATTAACCTTGAGCATCCTCATGTACTTATCCAATTCATCTTCAGAATCAGAGTTTTCTTTTTCTGCATCAACAACCACTTCTTCTGGTTCCTCCGAATCGAAATACTTATCTTCTTCATCTTGAATTTTCTCTACTATGTCGTCATACTTTTCATTATCATCCACTGTACTGTTAACAAAAAAGTAAATTCATTATTAATTTTAAATTTTGAAAATTTGGACATTTTCAAAAATTGGGGAATTTTGGTACATTTCAAAAAGTTGATGAAATTTTTTGATTTTTGAGGGAACTTTAAGATCTCATTAAAAAATTAATAAACTCACCTATAATCAAAATCCGTATCTTTGCCATCCAAAAAGCTTTGATACATATTCGTTACAAATTCCTGCCTCAAAACTGACAACTCCTTATGGTCCAGTTTCGTGAATCTACTTCGAATACCCTCTTTCGGATCCCTCTCGTTATTTTCATCCACACAATCTTCGCCCCACAAAGGCTCCTTCATCGCCTCCTTATTTTCCTTATTATACAACTTCTCATTTGATCCTTCCGAATCCTCATCAGAATCTTCTTCTTCCTCCTCAGCACACTCCTCAGCATCCTGCTGGCTGACTTGCAAATCGTTCATCACTCTCCTATCGAAGCATTCCAGCAACATCCCAGACAACGTCTTGTCCTGGACTTCCTCCAGATCCCTGATTTTCTTCTCATCCTCAGTCATGTACTGTCCCACCAGCTGTTCGTACAAAAGTGGATTTCTCTTCATCATCTCAGTCTCACTGAAGTATTCTCCTCCTTCGATCAGAGCCTTCAAGGCTTCGTACCTTCGGTTCCTCACGTCAATTTGCCTCAGAGGTTTGTCAAAGTACCTTTGCAGTTTGGATAAGTGGTGGGTCATTTCGTAGTCTGGGGATTGGAGGTTTTTGAAGTAGGAGAGATCTTCTTTTCTCAGAAACAAGCCAAATCTGGAGAGAAAGAGGGTAGGGCTTTTGGAGAAAATGTCTAGGGAGATGGTTCGTTTCTCCTCCTCTGACAATTCAGGGTCGCCTCGTTGTTGGCTTTTGAAATGGGCTTTGGATTTGACAAGGTGGTTTATTATTTCTAGCAGTTGTGAGTCTGGGTGGTCCATTGTAATTATTGTTTCATTTGGGGGTGGTGTGGATTTGATTTCATTTTCCTCTTTATTGAGATTCGAGTTTTCTTTGGTATCCATTATTTAAAACAAGTAACCAGATTTTGAAAGAGCGTTTGTTCCTGAAACGAAATGAAGATTGATCTGTTTAAGAATTTATTGAAATATGTCCATATTTTTGTATGTTTCTAATCTTTTTTGGGTCTATTTAATCTATAGATTTTAAAACAACCATGTACAATTTTTTATAGAAGACATATACCTCACTTTTATATGATATATTACAACCAAGATTAAATTAAATTAAAAATAATAATTACATTTTCGACATACAAAAATAAAATGAATCTCTTCCAAATGGGTCCTTTAAGTATGAATGTTCGTCTATTCACATTAAAATCCTTATTATTAAGAAAGATATAGGTTATGCTACATTCATTAGCTATCAGTGAATTATTAAATTCTTTAGGTACATGTAAAAAACAAATTTGACAAATGTACATTAAATTAATCAAATAATGAACTTACGCGTAATTCGATTACATGTAAACAAGTAATCGTTTATGTCCTGTCTCTGCAACCATTGTTTACGTTTAAGTTGACATATTTACGTTTTAAGTTGACATAAACTATTATCACATACAAGTTCCGAAGTCCAGTTTGAGATCTTTGAAAATCTGACAGAAACACAATTGATTTTGTTACTCCGTAATTATAAAACTTCGGTTTCAGATGACACTCAGACGAAATACGAGTTAGTCGTAAATATTGGTTATTTGTGTTCGATTAGTTCTTAAATGTTGGCAATATGTAACGTCTCATAGTTGGGTGCACTGAGGTGGGAAACTGATTGAAATTTGAAATTTAATGCGTATAAATTATCGAAATTCTTTCAATTTACGATAAAACAATTTACCATTACAATTTGTACATTGTAAAATGTAGTATTTTTATTAACACAAATATGAATTTTTCGATAATTCTATGTGTATTCCCCAATGGAATATCAAATAGAATATCATTAAAAAAGTGTTGAAGTTCCAATTCCGAGAGCTTTTTAGAGCACAATAAAATGATGTTATAAAAGTAATCACTTATCCAAATTTACGAATAATGAAAAAGGTATTTATCACTGAGAAAAAATTCCAATTTATTGCCTCAAACTCATGAAACTCATTCGGTACTTGCATAAAATTAAGAACTAACTTAAGAAATGTAGAGAGATTAAACTATAAGAAATAGTTTATTAAAAAATAAATTGTTACCATTTATTGAATTGCATATTAAGGTAGTTCCCTTATTAAGTTAAAATAATGAAAATTCGATGAAACTTTAAATCTGGTTTATTTCGAGGCTGCTATTTGATTTGCCAAATTCCCAAACATTTCGAATACTTAGAAGCCGAGATATTAGAAGCTAAAGTTGTTGAAAAATGGTATATATAGTGATATTTCAATGAAACACATGGATAGTATCATCGAATATCTGGATTTCTGCGTACTCGAACTGCTTGAAAATTTGGCAAATTAAATAATAATATTCAAAGAACCCAACTTTAAATTTTTATAAAATTCTTATTTTTTGTTTTCTCATTATTTATAAATAATGTACAACTATTGAAATGTTGCTTATAACATTTGAAAAACGATTTCACTGAACTCAGTGCTAACAAAAAAATCAAAATTGCCAATATAAGATGGCAATGTTTACATAGATCATTAAAATTCCAAAATTACTCGAAGAACCAACAATTGGCAATCTACATTTTAGTGATTGTTTCCCGGTAAAACAGAAAACCGGGTGGCGCCCTGAGAATAGATTAACCGCGAAAATTTGAATTCGGCTAGTAGTTAAGGGGGCAGAAAGCCCCCTTACAATTGATATTTGAGTTTGTGTTGAAAAAATGCATTCACTTTTACAGTATGTACACACGGAAAAAAATGTGGACAAGTAACCGTCAAACGACTGAAACAAATGATCGTTTACTTGAACCAAGTAAAAATTTGACTGAATCAGATAATCAGGGGAGTTGAATTAAGTTTTTTCGTTTACTTGCCTCTATTTCAAATAAATACTTGAATTAGGTAAACTTTTTTTTGCGTGTACGAAATCGATCAGTTTATTTATTTGTTTTGGTATAGTAATTAGGCCTTTAGACATAAAGAAACTATTTAAATTCAGAAAATGTTTTTACGTATATTTTTTTACGCATTTCGTTTAATTCTATTTAAATCCTAATTACATTGCAACAACAATATCTAATCAAGTTTAATTTTTAATTTAAATTTTATTTGTACTCAGTTGTTAAGAAAAACTGGTAAGATGAATATTAATTTGCAATTATTTTATACATGCAAAAATAAAAAATGCAGTCAAAAATGCATAAAAATGCATTTCTGTTTTCGGACACTGTTTTCTCAAACCAGTTATTTCGTATTCAGTTCGTCATTCATAAACATTATCCAATATGCATCGTTTTCCAGTTTAGACAAGTGCAAATCCATATAACCGTCTCTAAAATAACATTGCACTTTCATATCCCCAGCTGAAATTCACATGCCAGTAACCTGACAAACAACATGACAATCGCACGTCTAAAAATATAGACTTTATTTAAAAAAGCTCTATTACAACGTCGAATCGTTTCACTGACTAGTCGCGCGGCTTCCAGTTGAACTGCTAGACATTAATTAGCATATTTTTGAATCTCCTTGCACGACTCTCGTGCAACCGCGTAATTCACCCAATATAAATATTCATGTCATATAAACGCGTCCGCTTTGAAATGAAACGAGGCTCCTAAATTTTACATCTTCGGTATCTTACAGATCAAAGTTACGCTTTTCAGATCCCTATTTACAAATTCAGAGTTGTACTTGATCAGATCAACAGCTTTCGTCGATTTAAGGTGAAATATAAGTCCAGCTGCACCGACATTCTAAAAAAAGATTTTTTATCAAACTATATATTATTATAATATTTCAAATGAAATATTAAACATCTAACAAACAAATCTGAGAGTTTAAATAATTTTGACCCAAATCTTTGCAATATTCACAAATATTTACAAAAGCTTTAAATAAGAATGAGAAGTATGTCAGAGTTGCGAGATAGACTTATATTTCATCTTAATTGCTTAATCAGCTAATTAACAATCGCGCGATGCACTTTTGCACGATGATTATGACGCCGAACAGCAATGACCGAGATAGTTTCGAGATGACCGAGTTAGCGTGGGAAATGCCCAGGAAGAAGTTCCGATCGACGGGGCCCGATTCGGAAATGCTCCGGGTCTTCTCCATCATCCAGAGGAAGCCTTTCATGCGCAGCTGCTTTTTCAGCGCAGACCCGACCACATCTCTTATGCGCTGGTTGTACGTGTTCAGCCATCGTCTCTGCAAAAGAACGTTACTCATTGAGCTACTGTTTGTGCAAATGTTCGACGCAGGGATTGGTTTGGAGAAATGTAAAAATGCGAAAGTTGCACTTACGTGCTTCGGAGACAGCATGTCTGTGTCGATTAGCTTCGGCTCGTATGGCACGAGAGTCACGTCTTGGAATCGGTAGAATTTCAGGCCGTTGGTTGGCTGAAAAAGAAAGAGATTGGGAAAAAACTTTATTGAATAACAGTGTTAAACAATCGATTTTCATATAATGTTCAAATTTGGACTATTTAGCAACTAATAAAACATAGGGTGAATGCACCAGTGAATGGTCGGTTTACAAAAAAAATGGTTTTCAAACGTTTTTTTATCTATAAATCAATAATGAATTAATTTCTAAGATATGCAATTATATTCT
>JABFPB010006175.1:0-12330 GCA_022817645.1 Ceratoteleas bidentatus | reverse complement strand
CGCACAAACAAACCGCCCTCGTCTCCGCCACATTAGCCGCGCAAAATATCACGTGAGGCTCATTTTTAACGGCCTTACCTGTTGCGCAACAACGCCGCGTCTAATGGATGATCAACCTTCTCTTCGCTGCGCCAAGACGGATACGAATCGCCGGCATTAATATTTTTCAATGATGCCCGCGGCACCGAAAATTTGTCACACGTCCCGCGCGCGACGCGTCGCGCTAACAAATCGCGCGGCGCGACTATTTTTAACCGCCGGCTCGTTATTTCAAAATTCGGCCCGTTTCGTCGCGACTAATGGCGGCGTCGCAAAAAGCCCGGCGACGCTCTCGTTTCGCTCTCACGACGAGCCATTAATCACTTATTAACGGCGGAAACGCCGGAACTATCGAGATAGCGCTTGATACGGGACGCGAGCCGCCCTCTAATTATACGCCGGTTAATAAATTTCACCTGTGTTTCGTTTAATCGCCCGCGCGCCAAGCTGTCTACCTTTTTGCTCGCGGAACGCCTGCGTCGTTTTCGCGGCACGAAAAGTGCGTGATTAAACGCGTCGCGCGTCCCAAGACACTCGGACAGCGTCGAAATTGAATTTAAATTGAACGTGAAATTATAACGCGGCGCGTTACAGGTGTGTTTGACGAGTCGCGATTGACGGGATAATTGCGGGGGAAAAGTAGGGGCTGAGGGGGCGGTGATGGGAGTCGCGCGATTTCGGCTACGATGATTTACGGTCGTGGATCGCCTTTTTTACGGAATGCCCGGTTTTTCGGAAACAAATCTGGGGGTCGTAAATTGTTGTTTAAGGATATTTATGACGTTGGGGTCCGAGGGCCCCGAATATGTAACACGGCGGAGGGAGGGAGGAATTATAATTTATGACGAGGCGCGCGTTTTCCGTCATAAAACCGATGGGACACGAGGTACCACGAGAGGCGACGAAAATACACGATTGGGAGTAGTGATGCACTGTGGAAAGTTTGAAATTATGAAATTATGAATAACGTTGCATGGTACTGCTGTTTTGATTGTATGTCTGTAGTTAAAAATAATTTTTTAACGTTACTATGATAATGCATCTTAGATTGCACTGTTTGTGATCCTTACTTTCCATCACCTGGAAATTACCAGTGACATTACAAATGTGATGTCATTCAAATTGATATCATAAAAGTATAGTTACACATGTTGCATAACTTTCCGTAGTCAAAATTGTGATGCGACTGTGATATCTTTTGTATTATGGTACCGATGAGACACATAAACTGATGTGATATCGTTCTGACGCCACTTTGACATCACTGAATCAGTACCAAATCTTCATTAATTTTTCGCTGTTATTTATCTTTCACACACAAATAAATAACATTGTGATAACGTTGTGACGTCGTTGGAAAACTTCTGTCACACCGCTATGACACCCATCTGACATTTCCATTAGAATTCTATCACATTTTTTTGTGATACCGATGACATCGACACATCAATTTCACTATTGTTATATCGTTGTGACAGTTTTATGACACCATCTTGACATCATAAAACTGTCACTAAAATACATGTGTGACATAACTGAAATGGTCTTCTAACAACTATCTCATAATTATTTTATCCTTATGCCATCGTCGCAACTACGACTCCCGATTTCCGACTCGCAGTGACATCAAAGAGGTAAAAACTTCGATGAACACATAATTATTGTGCGCTTTACAAAATCACATCGTCGTGAAGTCCTCCGCTGTGTCCCATAATACTTCTGTCTGACCTGATCAGACCGTGAAAACCATGGCCGGAGGTCGCCGCGGAAGCGCCGATCTGACGCCGGAATCGGCGATCCCGCATCGGTCACCGAAACGTAGCCCGGTCCTTTGTTCCAGAGTGAATCAGCCAGGCGGAACCCCGAAACTTTTCGTGCGCTTTCCCGGGCCGGCACACGTGACGTCATCCGATTGGACAGCCGTCGAAAAAAAATCGTTACGTATGCGCGCGACGCCGCTACCCGTCTCGGCATCGACATTCGGTCGCCGAAATTTGATTCGGCCGAGATTATCTGGGTGGCCATATTTTAGGGCTGCTCGTTCAGGTAGTCCGAAGATTGGGCGCCAATTTGTAAAGTATACTGTAACACCGGCGACGTAACTTTTCCGAAAACAAGCCCGCGCCGGTTATTAGTGGCGCATCAATATAAACGAGATTAGAATTGTTGGTGTTTGGGCACCGTGAAGGTCCGATAGGCATCTCGGCGGGCCCGTCGTCGCGGCGCAGCGTGATTGTCCGATCGACAGTCCGGCTTCCCGGCATTTCCTGTATAAATTATCCACGTTGGCGCCGCCTATTAAAATTTATGATGTATATTATAAGCCCGCAATCGCGCCGAGAAAACGGGCCCGCCGATTATCATATTTCGGGTATTTTCCGCGCCTGAATTATCACGGCGCAGAAAAAAAGTCATCCGTTATTCATCGCTATGCTAATCTGGGTTCTGACAAGGCCATTACATCTCCTCAGCCGCCGAAAAGTCGATCGCGGAATCGCCGCGATTTCGTTCTCGGGAGTTGCTGCACTGAAAAGAGTTTCATGAAAAATCGTATGGTTTGCGAGATATCTCGTAGATAGTAAGAGTCTTTGGTTGCGGTACGATATATGTCGTAACGCAATATGTCTGTAATTTATCGTAGCTTATAGAAATTCATTTTCTCAGCGGAAAGTCAACGCCATCTAGGGCTACAACACCTGGTTACTTTGACGGAAATAGTGTTATAGAATTTGGAAATTAATTAAGACTTAAAATGTGATGAACTGTATTGGATTCAGCAGTGAAATCGAAGTATGCATAAGTACATACATTTTCCAAAATTTTTCCATACAGTTTCAATTTTATACATTTAAAGAGTTACCAGTGATTACTACCATTTAAACAAATAATTTAATCCGTACCTGCCAAGGTTCGCAACAAAACAAATTGTTTATTAACAATTAAAGTTATACAACTTTATATCGAAGCAGAATTATACAATGTTAACAAGTCAAAATACAATTAAAAAATACCTTTATTGTCCTGGAACATTACTTCAAGTACAAGTGTCTCTTTTTGAAACACGAAAAGTGTCTCAAAGATGTTTCAGTGTCTCAAAACGAAACACCAGTCAGACACCTTTTTCTACTAATCATGTTACGTTTCTGCAATTTTTCGAACTGCAAGTAATCGGCTCTTAAAATACCTACGACTGTCCCATAGTTGTTTACCAATATCTATCAAACTATTTTTCTCCGCGTACGTCCCGGGAATACGAAAATCGGCGCCGGGGCCACTTTGCCCACGCGCATGTAATAATCGAGATATTCCCACACACCAACACGCGCGTCGGCCCGCCGTGGGAAACTGCGACGTGAGCCGCGCCGAAATAAAGAAACCGTCCGCCCGGCCAAGTACGCCACCTATCGCATATTCGATGCGATCGATCCGCGACGACGAAATCGCGAAACGCCGGGGCCGACGTTTGCCCGGCAATTGTCGTCGAAAGAAAGTTTCGACGAGTTTAATTAACCGGGTTTGATTAACGGCGCTAATCGCTGGATCTTAATTGTCGTGAATTATGAGAATCTTAATCAAGACAGCGTTTTTTGTATCGGCCGATAATCGCGGGGGTTTGGGTCGGCAGTTAATTGATAAATTGAAATTGGTTAATTAATTTCCGCGCGCGGGTTCAGAGCGCGTTTATCGGGCGATCTTGGACCGTGGCATTTTCGAGCGAATAAGTCACGTAATTGCCGTTTCTGTTATTGGAGTCACGAGGTTTCGGCTGAGTCATTTGGTGGTCGAAATGACAATGAGAGGGTACGGGAGATGGTGTTTGTTTTTCGCTAATGCCGAAATTATGGATCATCCAGGTGGCCGGTGGTTCGCTTAAATTGATACGTCTAAATTATTTATCATTTGCATACATTAGGCGCCGTAAAAGGCGGACAAAATAGTCTCGTCAAACCAACTCGTCATATCTTTATTAGTATCATCGGCTCTTCTGCCGAAGGTATCATTATAATCGAGGTTATGATTTCTTTGAATCGCACCTCGTTTAGGGTTAACTGATGGCGTTTTTTATCAATTTCTCGAGAGTGTTTCGGGGAGTTGAGATCTTGATTTCTCGATGGGAAAAGGGGAAAAAATTGTAATGGGATGTTTGGAATGTTTGTGATGGTTTGACGTTGTGTCTGATGCAGAGAGATTAATTGTAGCAACCCACCATTGGCTTTCGCAAACCGACCGAATTCGCGGGTGCTTTGCATCGGAGTCGATGCGAGGCATCATCATAGATTATTTATAGAACCAAGTCGCATATGCATGCAACGGACGCTTGTCATGTCCCATTAGAAAATACCCGCATCACATGCTCAGCGGCGACGCGTCGAACAGGCTAATTATGCATTACGGGTAAGACGTTTTAATCCACCGTGCGATCTTTCCGGACACCTTTCCTTCGAAAACCTTTCGCTCGCATTTTAATAATTGCGATTTTCAACAAGTGGTTTCAGTTGTAAGTTAGTTTAAAATAGGGTTTAGTTTAGTTTATTTGTTTGATTTTATTTTCATCGCCCTGCTTTTCTTGACTGACAGTGTTGTGTTGACGTTTTACAAGAATACTAATGTCCTCGAAAGTGTGGAGAGGATGTTTATCAAAACAATTCGGCACTGCTGTAATATCATCTCGATCAATTCGTTATGAAATTATTCATGCGGAAAGAAATGCTAAATGAATGTAGTTTGAAATGTAGAAATGTTTAAAGCGTTGGCATTAATGTATTCGAATTTGTCTTATTTTCTTTCTACCGGAACGAAATAAAATTTTAAACGGGATTAATGTTTTTTGGTGCCTCTAGAAACTGTGATGTCGAGATGAAAACCCATTTGCACATGAAGTCAAAGACTCGCTTAATAAGATTTGTAATCTCTAAATGTCAATAAGTGAATATTCACTTATATTAAGTGGATATACACTTATATTAATAAGTGCACGTTTTTTCATTTTTTGAAGAATGGAGAATAGATAGTTTGTCATTAATAATTACGCAGTTTTGAACAAAAATGCTAGTTTTTGAAATTAATGGATACTACGTAACTAAAAAACACTTATTTTCATCATAATCAATTTTTTTTTTCGTCCAGCAAAATATTTAGTTTCCTATTATGAACCGGATATTTTATCCGATAGAATGTTGATTTGATTTATTCTGATTTCAACTTGTTCCTCTTTCATAAAAATCGAGTAAATATACTCGAATCTATA
Source organism: Ceratoteleas bidentatus (assembly GCA_022817645.1). NCBI lineage: Eukaryota > Metazoa > Arthropoda > Insecta > Hymenoptera > Scelionidae > Ceratoteleas > Ceratoteleas bidentatus. The sequence goes on along the minus strand of JABFPB010006175.1, from coordinate 7,043 downwards.
ACATCACCCAAATATTTTGTAGTTGTCTACTATTTAGTCGTTTAAGATAGTTATCAAAATTCTAGACCCAAAACGTAACAGGATCGTTTTTACCATCTTCGAATTGTATATTAACGTTGTTCAATATATAATCTCATCTTTTGAATCATGAAAATGTGCTTAGTAATGAGAATGAGAAAATGCTCTATTAATAAATCTGGTAAAATTTGTGCGCAAATATTTTATTTGTCTGAATTTTCTAATATATAAGAAAATTCCGTCGAGTACAGTATTTTCCATAACAGCTCTAAGTATTATTAATGTGAAGAACCCTTTATAACCTCACATAAAAGAACACAAAAAAACACAGAATCATGAGCATCAGAATATATAGTTTTCCAATTTTTCTTCGTTCAATTCTGAATTTCATAAAAAAACAGAAGATACTTTTATGACATATTCGAAAACTATTTACTATCTCACATTTCCGAACAGTACTTTAATTTTATTTGACGGAAGAGGAATTATAATAAAGAAAATGTTTGTTGTCATTAATTTTTTTTTATGCAAAAAATCAATACATAAGGAACAAATGTACTAAGCCAGAAGTAAAAATCAACATTCCTTTCAACATCATTCAGATTACATGTTTTCAAAGCTCTGAATTCAAACTCTCAAATTAAAAAAGTTGACAAGAATCGACTAAATATGACCTACAACAGAATGTTTCCTAATATATCTCCTTAAGCCGGAACTTCATCAGAACCCGTCTCGGTTCGACTGAACCCATTTCCCGCGCCAGCAACCCTTTCCCCTCGCAGAAAACCATTTCCACCTGACCCTGCCGACAGGATCCTCGCCGCCCAATAATTCCCGCCTCCGAAAGTGGCCGCGAAATTGCGCCCGGCTCTTTAATTAGCATAATGCCTAATACGTGGATGCCCGGAATGAGCCGGGCGCGGCGGTACGTGAGCGGTTCGCGCGTCCGCCGGGATAAAAAGGCAACGGCCCGGGTTACAATTTCGGCATGATCGGCCAGGCAGGTGCAGCGCCCGCGAGAGACGCGATGCGGGCCAGGAACCGGCGCATTATTAAAACGAACGCCGGCGTTGCACGCGCCCGATGCCACCGACGCGCCCTCTTTGCGCTTCGCTCGCTCTATCCGTGTTTGGCCTAAATGCCTATAATTTCCGCCCGAAGATTACAGGGTGCCGGAGTGTCCGGGCCCGGGGCCTCGTTACGTCCGACCGGGCCCGAAATTGAAACGATCCGCTCCACTCCCCGCCCCCTCCCCCCTCGCCTCCCGGCCGTTGGCCGCATCTTCCCTATAATGACATTTGGACTCTTATTGGCACCGTGATTACCGGGGAGCGTCGAGTCCGCAGTGTAAACAAACGACCAGCGACAGCTGAGCCCCGTGATTCGTATCGCGCGCTTTTATAATGAGTTACGTTCGACGAGCGGAAATCTTGGCGCGCCGGATCGGCCTTGCCGATTCGTTCGCAGGATGTGTGAGAATGAGGTTTTCACGCACGGCTTTTCGCATAATTAGCTGACATGTGAATTTTGCGAGGATTCGAATGGTTTCAAAATTGACGAAGGGAGGGGGGAGGGTAATGAGTTCCTGATTGGCAGATAATGGTGGAGGAGAACGGTAAGATTTCTGGTCGGCATTGGGATGAGGAGTCTTTGGGAGAGGAGGCGGATGGTCAGGGAATTTGTTGGGAGGAAGAAGTGAGAAACAGAGACGGTCAGCATTGTTTCCTCCACTTTAAGGGCGTTTCCATTCAAATCGATCTGCGCGCATTAATGCGAGGGCCTAATTGCCGACAAGACCGGAGTACTGTCACAATTAGTAGCGAATGGTGTCATCGAAGCGCGCCATCGATCAAACTGTCAGTGTGGCAGAGGATAAAAAAGTTTGCTTGGACGCTGGCTTTCGAAATCGCGGCGACATCTTATTTGCGGTTGTGCAAGCAAAAGTTAACTGGTTTCCGAAGCGGTTTGAATTTAACCAGTTGCAAAATGGCGTCTTCGCTCAACAGCTTTGAAGAAAAAGGGAAGGGTTTTTTAGCAGAATTCTTTTTGGAAGAAGCCTTCATCCTTCTCTTTCAAAACTCAGAATTGGAAATATTATTGAACTATAATTTATGTTAGCAATTTTTTTTGCATATCAGATTTTTTTCAAGAGTACAATATGTATTCAGTTATGTCCTACCAGAAAAAAAAAATATGGTTAGACCACTGAGGCGAAATATAAATTAATGTAGACATTGAAACTAGTAAACAGAATCTAAAGTTACGGACATACCATGTGTACGATTTTAATTTCCAATTTTTTTAAAATATAGTCACAACATTTTTTCCGTTTTCTGGTCCAAGATAAAAGGAGGCACTATGATTCTCCTCCTGTAACTTGTTGTACCTAAAACTTAGTATGTTCTTCATTCTCTTGCTCTTCTTCTTCCCTATAACTGGATCCGACCATAATTGCATAATAACTACTTGCTTTAGTTAGTACCCTTTAGGTCGACTACAATGTTGCCTATATGGCTCTCAACACTACCTGTTCTCCCAAGACCTTTTCGACACCGAAGTTCTTTCTGACAACCATCGAGAAAACATGAAATCTAGAAACATCAGATTACTTCAGCGAGAGACACTTCAACCCTTCAGTGTGAGATCTGTCTTCTGTCACCCACAACGTTCCTTGGAAGAACCAATGTTCTTCCAAAGGAACGCTGGCATACCAAATTTTAGTATACCAAATCTCGGCCTTTGCTTTCAGAATCTCCAAACAGAAGATGATCTTCCCAGCTAATTATCAAAAACTACGTTCTGCCCTCTTCATCAGTCCTGGTTGCTGGGTCTGTAAGTCCCACACTTACAGACCCAGCAGTCAGGACTTCTTCCCTACATACTTCTGCAGGAAGTACTCTTCTCTCTACCCTTGCTCTGTCTTCAACATCCTTCCACCCCGATCTTGCTCCTCAAAGACACCTCCAGATCTTCCACCACCCCATCCTCACTATACCCTCGAGATAGCTCACCTCATCAGTCCCTCACTGTCAAACCCCAGCAACCAAAGACTTCTTCCCCACATAATTCTCCAAGAAGTACTCATTCCTGACCCTTGCTCTATCTTCAACGTCCTTCCACCCCGATCTTCCTCCTCAAAGACACCTCCTCCTCTTCCACCACCCCATCCTCACTATCCCTCGAGATAGCTCACCTCATGCTGCGGCAGAAGGTACTCGGGATGCGTGGTGGCATGCGTCTGCTCATTGCCGGCGACCTCGTGAAGAAGACCCACGTGGTCCCAGCAGCCCTCGGGCGCGTCCATAGTGCCCGCCCCCTGCCCCTCGGCTCCCGAAATCGGTACCGGTTGGGCTGTCTGACGTCACTCGCGGTGTCACTGGGCCAGAACCCGCGCACCCCCGCACCGAACCGTCAAAACAAGACCCCCTTCCCCCGCGCGATTGCTACCCCCGGAAAAGTCGCTGCCGACCGGTTTTCTCGGGCGCGCGGCTAGCCGACGACGACGGCGACGTCGTGGACGGCCGTCGGCGATGGTCAGTCAGCGTGGAATGAAGTTGCGCCGCGGGTTAGGCTAGGTTCGGCGGAGTGCAGCATCAGTGCGCGGTAGAGAGGGACGCTTGGGAGAGGGAGGGAGGCTTCGGCTGAGAGAGAGAGGGAGACGGAACGATAGGGGCGCGCGGGGGGGACGGGGACAGCGGGCGCGCCGTGGTATTTCCGCGGGGGAACGGGGAGGCGCGGGGGGTGGGCCGGCGGAGTGGGGCGGCGGGCGTAAGGCGTAAGTCTGCCCTAGCGCACTGGAGTCTCCGGCCTGGAGGTGGCGCCAATGCCCGACTCCTACCCTGACGCAACAAAGAGAGCTTGCGTGGAGTACCTGCACGCCGGACCAGACCAGAACCCCGCAACAGCGTTCGCGACCTATGGCGTTGGCTATCGGCGCGAGCGATGCGTATCCGCGGGGCAATTATATCGAGATTTGAGGGTTCTGGGGAGGGGGAGGTTGTTTGGGGTTGTCGTGGGTTTTGCGGGGATAGGAGAGGGAGTGGGATATTCGCTGGGGTTTTTTGAGTATTGGGCTAAGATGTGGGTCTTAAAGTTTGGGATGGAAGAGAGAAGCTTGGGTGGAGGAAGAAGTACTGGGTGAAGAGTGTGATGTTGGACAACTGAACCATGTGGAGAACATGCTTCAGCTGTGCATGGTGTAGGGAAAATAGGATTGGTTAGTCAAATGAATGCAATGCTTAGTTAAATTAGGTTACTTGAGTTAGCTAACTGGTATTGTTGGAATAAACAGTTTAGTTAAGTCAAGTATGTTTTATATTTAACTTAATACAAATTTGCTTGTTAGGACAGACATAGACCGAGTGAAAGAAGAGATAATAAAATGTTCCTAGATCTATTTCCCAAGGTTTTTCGATGGGAAAAAACTTAAGTTAAGGCGAAGTTTATTTCCTTTTCGAAAATTGTTAGTACTAAATATACTTTTAATTCAAGACAAAGAAAATTAAACTATCAGTGCACTTGAAGATGATGTCTTTTTGATGATGCTGTCTGATCAGCATCATCAAAAAGATGATAAATAATTTTGTACTCCATTCTTAGAATCCGGCATAAATCCAAGATTATCGATTCAGCAAAATTTGAAACTGAATGTCTCAGCAAACTCAACATTTTACCTTCCATTTTCTCTACCTTCCTATACCTACTCGCTTAATAAAAGAAATTTAAATAAACAATAAATAAAAACCTAAAAAAATAATGTAAAACAAAATTCCTCTTCACTCCAAAAACGACGCACCCCTCAACCGAAGCCTCATTCTCCAAGCGCCTCGGCTATTTATTTCAATCGTTCCCAACAGGTTCTTCAATCTCGCCATAAAAATTTCCTTAATCAAACAATCGATCGGAATCCCGATACTCTCCCCGGCGCAGCAATCCGAATAATCGGCGATATCCGGCGCCACATCTGTTTGCCGCAACCAACACTATGTCATAATCGCGAGGGGCCTTGCTCAATCGACGGGGGCAATGCAATATAAATGCTCGTAATGACGGCTCCAACTTTTACACCGCGATCGGCCGGACTCTCGCAATTTTACGACAATGGGATCCGTTTGGAAATTATAATGACGCGTTATCGGCGCTGCTATCTGCCGCGCGTAGCATGAGAAAAAAATCGAAGATAGAAACAATTTACTGGTTCTGGTGTAATGGAAATCTGTCTAATTGATAGGAGATCAGATAGCCGCAGAGCCGTCCGCTGGTAGGAAAGAGCGCAATCTACATTCATAAATTAGCAGCGCCGTGTTTTTTGCGCGAAACAATGGCGAACATCGTTTTTATCCCGCCCGAGCCATTTGCATCGACTACACGAATTTAATTATATAGCGCCCACTGCCGCGGATAAATATTCGACCGTTTTTCGCGTTTTCCCGCCACTTGGCGCTCGCGCGCCGAAACCCGCGAATCCCGACAAGTATTTATGGGTTCACGTGTTTACTTTTCATGACACGTTAAGGACGACCGCCTGGAACAATATATTTGCACGACGTGGCGATCCGGCATTCGATATACGAGGCATTTACATACTAAATGTTCGGCTCGCGACGTGACGTTCGACGCAGGTCGAAAAAAGGAAACGAAATTTCCCGTCGATGACCGGATTATCGGCGCGAACAAAACGTTTACGAGTGCGAACGAGGTGTTGCGCGCGAAACAGTCAGCGAATAAAAATGTGCAATAATCCGGCGTATAATTTAGATAAAGCAGTCTATAATTCAACGCGCGGCACCTTACGGCCCCCTCACTCCAACGTTGCTTGTAAACTATGTAAATACGCGGCTAACAACCGCGCGGTTTTTACTTAGCCGCAGTTTAATCGGCGAAATTACAGGCGTCGTTTGATTTCGATTTGATTAATTCCGCAATTAGGATTAAAAGTAACGCATTCGGCGTACGAACATTGGCGCAAAGTAGCGCCGTAAATACGTCAAACATCGCGCGACAATGAAAGGGACCGTTGACATTATTGTCGGGTGTAATTACGCAATTAAAATGCACGGTCCGAGTGTTATCGCGGTATACCACGTAATTTGATATTTGCTTCATTGTTTTATTATACCGCGGGTTATTAACGTCGAGATTACACTCATTAGCTTGAGTCGATACTTAACGGGTACAAGAGAGAAATGGAGGATTTGTTTCAGGTGAACTTGTAGAAAAGCGACGAGAATTTTCCTTCAAGGACGGAGTTCAGAAAGAAACACAAATTTAGAAAATCGTTTTTATTGGTGTTATAAATGTGAGAGAGAGTAGCTTACAGATATTTTGCAATGAATTGCTGCTATTACACATTGAAATGTTTAATTTTTGAGACAAAAATTTGAGAAGATGAAGTCTGTAGAAAATAACGTCAGTAGTCATTTTTAAAGATTATTAAATTAAAATATAGGTAATATTCATAAAATTGTTTATAACAAAAGTGTGTTCGAAAAATCTGAGACAAAGGTGCTTAAAGAACAAAGAAAAATTAACCACACAAATAATGCCTGATTTCTTTTCTGTATGTAATTATTTGGATGAAAATACGTTCGAACGCAACAACCTATTTTCTTAGAGGTATGCAAAATCTATGTAAATATGCAATTATAAATATGTGCTATCTGCATATCTTGATGTCGAAAGGCTTTTCCATCTTGGTCCCAATGAATTCGCACGCAAGGAAAAGAGTATGCAACCTCATAGAACTCGGCATTTAACAAATCATTTTTATCCACCGGAAATTATAATTTTCATATAATTTCAATTTATCACTGGAATGTTTTGGAAAAATGAAGTTGGATTTCACTGGCGTCGATTTACAGAATCTAAATTTGCTTAAGGTTGTACAATCATGAATCAAAACTATTAAGAATGTCATGAAAATTTATGTGAATGCATATTTATATCACGTATTTATATTCCCAAAATCTTATCAAAATTGTGTCGCCAGAAGTTGAGATATAAATGTTCGAAGTAACCAAAAAATA
>JABFPB010006174.1:0-12330 GCA_022817645.1 Ceratoteleas bidentatus | reverse complement strand
GACAACAATTTTCGTAATCATAAATGAATATATCATCAATAATTGAGTGAAATTTTGTGTCCTATTTCCATCGCTAAACCTCCCAAAAAAATCCTTAAACATGGAATTAATTTTTACTTTCTAGGGTGGCGTAACCCCTTAAAACCCCAAAACGTGATTTGAGCTCTTGTACTTCTTCGAGAAAAAATGACAGTAACTTTGGAGTTTCTAGGAATCCCATTTCGATTCTTTTTGCGCCTTAAAATATAAATTTTTAGCGACAGATTAAGCCAAATAACTTGAAAATCGGAGTCGATATATTTTTGTAGATGAATTTTTAAGTTTTGTTCCATTTTTTTATTTGGCGTTATAAATGAACTCGTACGGTCGCGACAGGCTCAAAAGCAGTGTAATATGTTACAATAGATATACTAAATTTTCCCATAGAACAGGTTAATCAAATGTTTTTTCCGGCAAACTATGCTAAAGTTTGAAAAAATCACCATAATCGGTAGAAAAACGATACATTAAAAAACTTCTATTTGTACGTCATTATGAGCTCTAGGAATTTTCTTCTGGTCATTTTTACATCACAAGGGACCAGTTAACCCATTTTCAGCCAGTTCGGAGAGGGGTCGGCAAAATTTTGTCCGTTTTGATAAAGAATGTCCCATATAGGTATACTGTCTCCCGGAGTCTTATATACTACAGGCCGAACAAATTGGGCGCTTGTGAGAAAATATTGCGCATGTGGAAACCGACTTTGGCACTCAGAAAAATGGTAAAGCATGCGTAGCTATACTTACAGCAAAATTGGAATATGCTTTCCAATATGAAGAAAATAGCTTAGAATATTTTCTACGATACTTTGCTATACTTAACGGCAAATTCACATATAACTCTAGTAAAGGAACTTATTGCACTGTTCTTTCCACAGGAAAGTATATCCCCATTTAGCTGTAATTACAGCTAAATATGCTATACCATTTCTTTCAGCGTGGCCCTGACTCAGCTTTCCCGGCAGCGTCCGAATCGGGGTGTTCTAATGTTCCCAAATGTTCAACTCCCCGGATCACCAAAATCAAACTCCCAAATTTCTAATATGCCAAATATTAAACATCCCAAATGTTAAAATATTCCAAATGTCGGAAATCTCAAATGTTAAATATACCAAATGAGAGAAATCCCAAATGTGAAATATATCAAATGTCAGAAATTCCAAATATCAAGTATGCCAAATGTCAGAAATCCCAAATGTTTAATCTACCTAACGTAAAAAATCCCAAATTTTAAACGTACCATATGTCAGAAATCCCAAATATTAAACATGCCAAATGTCAAAAATCCCAAATATTAAAAGGACCAAATGTTAAATATCCTAAATGTTAAATAGGAGTCCTATTTTACATTTAGGATTTGGGATATTCAACATTTGACTCGTTTAATATTTGGGACTTCTGACATTTGGCCCGTTTAACACGTGAAATTTCTGACATTTGGGAGGTTTGATATTTGGGATTCCTGACATGTGGTAGGTTTGTTATTTGGGATTCCTGACATTTGGTATGTTTAACATTTGGGATTTCTGACATTTGTCCTATAATAGGACAAATCCTGAGTTACTTCTGCGATCGTACTCTGATGTACTAGACCAACACCGGCCTTCAGATCTACATCGCAGAAGGCTTTCCACAAGGTTCGGTCCTCGGCCCCTTGCTGTGGAACATCTTGTACGAAGTGCTCAGACTGCCCATGACCACGGGAGCAAAAATGGTACGACCACTACAGCCACTTCGCAGACGATGTGGCTGTAATGGTCGTTATGAATTATCTGGTGGAAGTGACCCAAACTGAAAACGAGACTGTCGCCACAATCCGCCACCGGTTGTCATAAGCTGGTCTGCACCTCGCAGATCAAAAGACTGAGGCAGTACTCGTGTCCAGCAGGAAGGCCGGGGAGACTACCACCCTCACCGGCTGCAGCATACATTCATGGTATGCTGTAGGCTGCGCTTCGATGAGCAGCGCAGCATGCGAATCGTGTGCGCCAGAGCCGGAGCAGTATGCAACGCGCTGGCCAGGATTATGCCGAACATTGTGGTCCGAAACAGAAAAGACGAAGACTTCTCTCAGATGTGGTCAGCTCGGTGATGTTGTATGCAGCCCCGATATGATCGGAAACCATTACGATGTCGGAAGTGACATCGTACGCCCGACAAATGACCTTGGTCTACCGCAGGAATCCCCTTCGGGTAGCTCGGGCATTTCGAACGGTCTCGTACGATGCCGTGTGTATGTCATTGTCGTCATGATGCCAATTCATCTTATGGCAGAGGAACGTGCGAAGATCTACCGACGAAGGCACGAAGATCAGGCGACTGATCGAGAAACCATCACAACGGAGGTCAGGACTTCCATGATAGCGCAGTAGCAGCAGCTCTGGGACGCTACAATCAAGGGACGTGGACGCCAGTGTTGCCAGACAGTCGATACGTGAATATCGTACCGAGCTATAGATAAATATCGTATAACTATCGTACGCCAATAATGCAAAATTATCGTACGTTTGATCGTACGTTGACGTAAAAACGGTACCCTATTACCGTACTACTTTAATAATTTGATCATAAACTAATAATTTAATCGAAATTGTGTGTTTATACTGGGTGCGTTTTTGTTCAACTTCTCTGAGGCTCATAGAAAAATATGAACGATTTGATTGGCTGATTCCGTTGGAATAGGCCGATCGAATCGCTCTTATTTTTATCTGAGCCTCAGAGAAGTTGAACAAAAACGCACCCAGTATAAACACACAATTTCGATTAAATTATTAGTTTATGATCAAATTATTAAAGTAGTACGATAATAGGGTACCGTTTTTGCGTCAACGTACGATCAAACGTACGATAATTTTGCATTATTGGCGTACGATAGTTGTACGATATTTATCTATAGCTCGGTATGATATTCACGTATCGACTGTCTGGCAACACTGGTATACAATGCTGTTCCCCCGCGTCCCAGCGACCGGGACCTCTTTGAGGTTAAACTCTTATTTTGCTGGAAAATTTGTGAATCACAAGGGCCGCTACTTCTCAAACCCGAAGGAACTGAAGAATACTGTAGCAACAGTGCCGCAAGGAAGAGGAGTAGCGAAAATGGCGAGTCGGTATTTTGAGGTTAGTTTTGATTTTGACAAATGTTTTCTGTTTGTTTTTCCAAATATGTATTATTTCGAGAGCGAGAGAAAGTAGTGAAAAGATCATTCAACTATTTTAATGAAAATGAGTTTAAGAATATTTGAAGGTTAAAGCATTTTCTGAGAAGTGAGACATTCAGAGGGTGACGCAATGGTAATTTGGAATTTTATTGCTGCTCGTTTGCTTGAATTCAATTTTATTTTGGTGGAAAAGGGTTTTCATTAGACGGATTGCTTAGGTGTTAGCAGTGTGTTGGGGTGCATTTTATAAATAGAGGGTGATATTTCCGATTGATTATTATTTTCAATATTTAGTATGTAAGTGAAGAGTTCATATAGAGTGGGTATAAATGTTCAACATTTTCATTGAATTAGGTTATGCATGTTAATTAATGTGATGCAAGAGAGACGATGTTATTTAAGGGTGTAAATTGAGATTCTTAATTTAGGACGGAGTTAAGAATATTATTCCTTGCTACACTTTCAACATTTTTTATCATTTTTACTCACGTAATTGGATCGAATCTGGCATTCAATGCGATCTACGTTTTCGTTCCGAGCTGTTATGGCAACCTTGTGGTTGGCACCATTACTTACAAAAAATTTAAAAACTTTAAAGGCGTTGTTGCCAACTAATTTGGATGCTTCGATACCATCGATATAGCCTCTTATTTCGCTGAAAACCAAAACGATAAATCATTAAATTGTTAAATTTATTTCTATCTTTTTAGTTCTTTTTACATCTAGTTACATATTGATATATTTTCTTAAATCTTTTTGTTAAAATATGTTGTTCTATTTTTTTATAAAGTTTTTATATAAAAAGTTTAATTTATTAACGTGTCACACTTACACCATTCGTTCATATTTTTGAATCTCATCGATCTCCTTATCCGACGAGAATTTGATGGTCACGGTTTCGTTGTGTTTGTCCAACATCTGAAACGACTGCATCTCGGTAGCCATTTAGCGTTTTGCCTTACGTGTTTTGTCTTGTGTTATGTTAGTCTTACTCGTGTTCCTTCTGATATTCAACTGAAAAAAAAGCTTTCAGAAGTGTCAAATTTGTTTGTAACCATGACAACGACAAATATTCTTTAGAACAAATCAATAGCTTGGTTCAAAAAGGGTCAAATATGTTCCAAAATGTATTTTTCAAGTAATTGATGAAATTTAGGACTGTCAAAAATCGTGATATTATTTTTACGTACGAAAAATCGGATTCAATTGATTTACATCAGATTTATTAGATTTGAACCGCATTTTTTATTAAGTTCAATCAAATATAAATGAATGTATTGTAACAAACAAAATCAGATAATTGATAATTATGGGTAAAGGCATTTCAAGGTATATAAATACTATCAAAGTAAAATTTGACTAAATAGTTATAATGATTACGTTTAATGATGAGAATAAATGCACAGTTTATGTACTTTTGTGTAAAAAAATTTGTTGGGCATATTACTGCACATGTTCTTATAAAACTCACTTAAAAAATAAAAAATTCAACTACACTGTACAAGAACATATTCTTGTGCAATGTGTTATGCATTAAATGTTATTAAATCCATACATCATAATTACTATTTAAGAATAACACGAAATATTAAAATGTGAAAATAATCATCATGCAGTACAAAGTGTTTTCTCATTTAATTCAATGATTTTTTAATTATCATGCCAATTAAATTAATGATTTAAATCATAACAGCTTTGGTGAAATTGCATGCAAAATGTTTCATTAATAGACTTTTCATCATAGAAATAGATTCTGCATATAAATAGAATCGAAGATAAATTCTGGACATTGATACTAAGTAAACATATTTTTGCAAGTTGAGGAGCTCTCATGTGATAAGCACTTCGATAAGTCTGCTCTGGATTACGACAAAATGATTACAGCAATAGAACATCTTGGCCGACAACATGAAGCATCATGGCGTTGTAGTACTGCTTGCCGTTGTTTGAGCGGAGCTGCTGCAAGTCCTGGTCTATCCGATTGAGTTATAGTCCGCGGGAGTATGGTAGAATCACGGAGCCGAACTGGTAGTCGTATGACTTCTGCGCGACGTCGGTGTGCAGAATTACAATTACCATATTACTGCGGTCACGCAGAAGCCGGTCCATAGCCTCGCGGCACAGTCGCTGAATCTGCTGCTCCACCCGTCTGCACACCCGTGCCGAACCGTGTGCAGGCGGTGATGATGGCCATCTTGGGCAGTCTGAACTGAAGTGGCATATATGAGTAAAAGTGGAAGCACTGTAAATCACTATTGAAGCGATCATCAGGATTGTTACTGTCACACACAATAATCATAAGCATAATCATAAGCATAATCATAATCGTAAGCACAATCATAAGCATAATAATCATAATCGTAAGCATAATCATAAGCATAGTAATCGTAATCATAATCATAATCAATTTTTGTAAAAAACGTGTTCACTTGCATACAGGTAATAATTATGTTCTTAATTCAGTATTTATACAAATTTATCTTAAAATTTCTTTGAATACGTAATTTTTAATTGCTGAAGATTTCCTCTGTGTTCCCAAGTAAACTTTCAATGAATTCCAAGAACGAACTCTGGAAAATGCTACGTACAATTGACCATGAGTAAAAATGTCTTTTCTTAGATCTATAGCAATTCTGTCGAAAGTCTGTCCTTGAGATTTATTAATCGTCATTGCAAATGCAAGTTTTACGGGAAATTGTCTGCGCTTTAAAGTAAAAGGATATATATTATCACAATAAAGGATGATACGATTAAGAAAAACGATTTCTCCTATTCTATCACCTGTCAATACTTCACATCTAAGCACATTGTTTTTCATATCTAAAACCATTAATCGCGTGCCATTGCAGAGACCTTCACTTATATTCAAATTTCGAATCAACATCACGACCGAATATTTTCGTAAACGTAATTCGTGAGGAGGTAAGCTGGGCGGATTAAGAGTGTTTAGGTACTCGGTTAACAAACCCTCGTGAATGTTGCCGTCTTCGGCACTTTTTTCAGCGCAGTCAATACTCGTGTAAATTCTTTCTGTCATCTCGTCAAGCAGATCGGTCACTTTTTCGTTTATTGCATTTACATCTATATTTCTGGCTGAGAGAATGGCGTAGTTTGCGATAGACCTAAACTTCTTCTGTTGTATCAAATCTCTGTACGTGTTTTTTACAATGTCTGAATTATTTTCTGCGACACACATGTCAGGTATTCGAATGGTTTCAGATGCATCATTCAAAAGACCATTTCCCAAATCCAGGAGGAATTGTGCAAATTCTTGTTCATCAGGCAAAGTTCGCATGTTTTCCGTGAGAGTGTAAATGTTAAAGAAATTCCACAAGGAACTGAATTTAATAGATAAATTTATTATTTCAGATCGAGTCGCTCGTTCCCTGACGGGTAATAATTGTCGGAAATCTCCACCAAGAACAATAATTTTTCCACCAAAGGGAAAGTTATTTTTCATGAAATCTCGCAAGGTGCGATCCATGACTTCGAGTGCGTAACGCGGGGCCATAGGAGCTTCATCCCAGATGAAAACGTCTACGTTTCTCAACATTTCACCTTCCTTTGACTGAATTTTAATGTTAGAAGTTGAATCGTTCAACAACGGAACGGGTAGTCCGAATACCTTATGGACAGTCTTTTCATTCGGCAGCAATGTTGCAGCAATACCAGTAAAAGCCATTGTGCAAACATTTTTCCCCTTGCCGTGCAATAAATGGTATATTGTTGTGTAAACGAATGTTTTTCCAGAGCCACCAGGACCATCAATGTAAATGCATTCGGACCCTGAGTCGCTCTTTTTCTCAACCAAAGTAAGCACCGTGTCAACAACTTGTTTTTGCTTTTCGTTTAGTTTTTTATATTGCTCTGTGCCAATTTCAACGCTTATCTGTAAATTTTCTGATTCATTGACGATCATATCATCGGAAATCTGGTCCATTTCAGGAAGGCGGGAAAGATCCCAACCTTCTTTTCGCAACATTTCGTCAATCTGTATGTATGCTCGGTTTATACCTGCATTTTTGCCAAATCGTCTAATGTAATCTTCCGATAAAGGTTCCTTGAACTCTTCCCAGAGATCTTTTGGATGCAACGGTTGGCAGTGAATCAAAATCCTCACAAACATATTCCTAAGACGCCTCGGCATCATCCACAGTTTAGCCTCGCTCATCGTTCGTCGCCACTCATCGTCATCTTCGATGAGACCTCGCGCAAGACAAGCCGCTGTAAAGTTTGGACAAACTTCTCCGTTTACGGTTCTCAAATCCTCAAAGCTCGATGCGCCTTTAACATTCAACAGGAGAATGCGCAAGTGGAACAGTTCAAACTGCGATGGATTGACCGAGTACATGCGTCCAATGGTGTTGAAATATGCTTGGCGTGGTTCCCAGCGATATGTGTTACCGACTTTCTTGTACGTGTAGTGAATCGGAATGTCTGGGTACAGATACTGTTTCGCTCCGGGGTCCCTTTGGTTTAATTGAAAGAATTGTTCCAACATCGTTGTCCGTTCCATTGCCGATCTCAATCCGTCACCGGTAGCGCCGTCGGAAATAAGAACATTTTATTGATTAGGTAGATGTACGGGAAGTCGGATTATGGCATGACTTTTCTCTTGTAGAGTTTTGCTCGTAATTCGCCAACACGCTTCTACTGGGCTGACATATCGAGTTTCGATGTGATCCGTAACTTCGTCGTGCACAATCTCATTGTCAGTCAAACTTTCCCCCAAGACAACGGTAGCAGCGTCATGTCCTTTATATATATTTGTATAAATACTTAACAGACTTGATGCTTGAAACAATCTCGACATTTATATGACTGTTGAACATGAGCAACATTCTGGGAGAGTAAGGAACGACGAATCGATTGTCACGGTAAAGCCTGCTTGTTTTTCGAACATTACACCGGTATCTCTTCGACGATAGTTCGGATAACCATTCTCATCTATGACTGTTTCAGGTAGCAAAACCTTTGGGAAATATTTCGAACACTTTCCATCTATCATGCACCAGTTTCCGCATGGTCCATGGATCATATTTTTCATTACAATGTCGTGCAATCGTTTTTGATTATTTGGATCCGGAATTTCAGCGCGCACATATCGATTAACTGTATCTGGGGTAGTAATTTTACTATTCTGCTTTAGAGTTAATAATAAATGAATATGCGGCAAGCCACGTTTTTGGAACTCGATGACGTAGACAAAAGCCGCAATGTCGCCAAAGTATTTTTGCCTTAATATGATATCTAACAAGTAGTCTTTTTTGCGTTGAACACGCGGGCTACAATATCTGGTCTGTCGGCTGGTTGTTGCCCTGGAAGCAGATTTTCCTGAATCTCTTGCCAATTTGGATTACAGGTCATCGTAAGGAAGATATCCGGTTTTCCGAATTTTCGCACAATGCCCATGGCATCTTGATAACTTTGCATCATGTAGCGAGGCGATCCCAAAAACGTTGATGGAAGAATAACAACCTTCCCCACCCGAGCGTTATATTCATTAGCAACGCTTTGTAAGTAATCAGCGAGTCCTTGGTACGATTCGCTCCTCAACTGCTTTTGATTGGCTTTTACCCATTCGATTCTATCTTTCTCGACTTTGACATAGTTATCGACAACCCACTGCTGAAATAACCGTCTTCCAAGTATAAAAACACAATTGTCGTCTCGTACTGCCATTCGGTACTGCACGTACATCGACCTAGTTACACGTTTATCTTTTCCAACCATTTTCATATCTCTGTGCCATCCTTGAGTTCCGAGAGGGTAAAACATCGGATAAAGCATTGATTCCACGTTTGGATCCATAGTGCTAAGTCTTTTTAACGTATTATTTTTGTTGCTGTAAATTGTCACGTATGTTTCGGGTATATCTCCATCAGCTGTTGTTGTAAATACTGCTGCAACTTCGTTCGCTCTTTGTGGATTATATCTTCCACGGTCGATGCCAGTTCTCGGTAGAAAACACAATTTCACATCGGGCACGGATTGGCCATCATCATGTATCTGTTGAAGATTTTGTACTTCTTCATGTACCATTCGATAAGATTGAGCTAATACATTTTTTTCTCGGATTTCCTCATCTAGTGCTTTTAAAACATCATCATTCAGATAAGAGTTTCGATTCAAGCGACATTCCGCTGCTTCGTTTGCATCAATGATAAACAGTTGTCCAAAAGACGGTTCCTCATTTTCAGCAGGATACAAAGAAGTGTTTAATTGATAATAAATTTGGCCCTGAATTTTAAAACAATAGGGCCCATTTCTTTGAGCGCTCAAATTCACTAAGTTTGCATTAAATGAAGCAAACGAAAATGAATTGTTGTATCCTCGAATTCTGTCGTAAAAATGTTTTGACTTTGGATGGTTACCTAGATACAAGTTTTCAAGGAAAGTCGGTGGCGTAGGCAAAGGATCCAGAACAACCGTTCCATGATTGCAACAATCGCGAAACGAATTTCCTTTGTTCGCAACTTTTTCGGAAGGAAAATGTCTCGCCGTACAATGTTTACAACGAACATCCATCTTACCAATGTAATGTTCTCTGATGGTCTGTAAATCGTCTTGTCCAGAAATATCAGTGTGTCCCTTCATACGAGCTCTTTGACTCTGCAGTTTCGGCGCACTGCTCGGAACCTGTTTAGGCTGTGAACATGATGCATTAGACAAAGAAGATGATGCTGACGGACCTGCATTTGACTCTTTCTCTATTACAGCGGAAACGGATTCTAATCTTGGGGAATTAACAGATGGGCCATCTGTTCCAGAAGAACTTCGTTTTCTTTCTTGACGTCGCAGTCGATCGTATGCAGCTTTTTTTTCTTTTTGCAAATACTCGAATTCTGCCTGTTCTTCTGGCGTGCGATTTTTCTTCGGTCGACCCATATTCAACGTATCCACTGTACGGGAAAAGCGAGAATAGTACGGGAATTTTACGGGATTTTCAATAATTTACAGAAATGTTTAATTCGAAGTCAAGGAAATCGTCTCATAATATAAAATGGTTAAAATCTGAATCACTGGACCGATTTTGATCAAATTTCTAACTAACCCCGCAGTTATTAACCTGTTATATTTCAGACTCGTTCGGACCATACTTCTGTATGCATCCCCGATTTGGTCACCTTTTTATTATGTCCATAACAATTCTGTGCAATATGTATATTCTTATATTGTAATTTAGGCGATTGCCTGTCATATTCAAATAAATAAACAAATAAAAAACAAACAAAATTTGTATTTCAAAGAACTATAAATTGACACAATATTTGGTTGCGTTTACGCCACCCATTCTGAAGTTCAGAATCTGAAACAGTGACTGCGTTTCCATGTATGTCAATGGAAAGCGCAGTGTGCTTTTTCGTAGAAAAGCAGTCACTGTTACAGATTCTGAACTTCAGAATGGGTGGCGAAAACGCAACCATTGTATTACCACAAACGAGTTACGTTTTGTATTTTAATACAAAAAACATAACTCGTTTGACCGTGGGCGCGTCGCCGCTCTCCCGTGTTTTCTACTTACCGCGGTCCTGGACCCCGTCTTCGGCTCCGCGGCCAACTGCACCACACAACCCACAAGTTTGATCGCGCACAGGTTTCGACCGCAATCGCGACGTGTTTTTTGTCACCTGTCATAACATCTGTCACCCAAATTAACCCCACACTTGAATTCAAATTCGAATTCGGCGCTCGATGACATCAGCCAATATCAGCCAATAAGAGCACAAATAAAAATGTGACCAAGAACGAACTTCAGGGTATCATCAACTTTATACTTAGTTGAAATTGCCGAGTTGCCGATTTTGTATAATATTGAAAAAGTTAATTCAAAATAAATATTCTTAACAAAATCGGCAACTCGGCAATTTTTGATTTGTAAATTGTCAAGCTGAACAAAACTAACGAAACTAACGAAATCAACAAAACTAACAAAACTAACGAAACTAACAAAACTAACAAAACTAACAAAACTAACAAAACCAAAATAACTAACAAAACTAACGAAAGGACTAAACTTAAAAACTCCGCATTATTTGTTATTTGTGATTTAGTTTTTTATTGTGATTTCTTGTGAAACTGTTGTGGTGAAATTTTTTTTATTTGTAGTTCTATTTAAGAGTGTTCTACATAAAAGATTTGTACATAGAAGATTTTGTAATTTTTTAACATGCCATTCAAAGTATTACTTTGAAATCTGAGTGAATTTGAAATTATGGCGTTTTTAGAACATTTTGCTAAAAGTTACGTCCCAAAGAACGACAAATATCCCCAAAGACCGCCAAAAATCCCCAAAAACGCCAAAAAAGCCCTAAAGATTCCAAGAACCCCCAAAGACGCCAAAAAGCTCTAAAGACGCCAAGAACCCCCCAAGAATCCCCAAAGACGCCAAAAACCCCCAAAGTCCCGAAAGAAAGCCAAAAACCCCCAAAGACCCGACAGAACGCGAAAAATAAAACAAAGACCCTCAAAAACTCCGAAGACTCAAAAGACAACCATAAACCCTTAAAAAACTCAAAAGATCGCCAAAAATTTTTAAAGACCTGAAAGAACGTCAAAACCCTTAAAAAACTCAAAAGACCACCAAAAATTCCTAAAGAACCTAAAGAACGCCGAAATTCCCTAATGTCCGCCAAAAATCCCTAAAGTCCGCCGAAAATCCCTAAAGTCCGCCGAAAATCCCTAAAATCCGCCAAAATCCTCCAAAGACGCCAAAAAACCCCCAAAACGCCAGAAACCCCTAAAAACCGTCAAAAAACCCCAAAAACTCAAAAGACCGCAAAAACCCCCAAAGACCCGCAAGAATGCCAAAAATCCCCAAAGACCGCCAAAAACCACCAAAGACCGTCCGAAACCCTCAAAGACTACCAAAACCCTTAAAAAAACTCAAAAGATCACCAAACGTTCCTAAAGAACCTAAAGAACGCCAAAAACCCCTAAAGTCCGCCAAAGAACCCTAAAGTCCACCAAAAATCCCTAAAGTCCGCCAGAAATCCCTAAAGTCCGCCAGAAATCCCAAAAGACGCCAAAAACCCCTAAAGTTCGCCAAAAATCTCCAAAGTCGCCAAAAGGGGGCGGGGGGCGGGGGGGGGGGGGGGGGGGGGGGGGGGGGGGGGGGGGGGGGGGGGGGG
>JABFPB010006173.1:0-12304 GCA_022817645.1 Ceratoteleas bidentatus | reverse complement strand
CCCCGCACCTCACCATTTCCGGTGATGGACCGCGTCCGGTCCCTGGCCACCCCTGGACCTGTCCCACTGGCTTGTCTTGTCACGCTCCACCGTGGTCTCGCCCTCTGATCTCCTCTCGCCCGGTGTGGATCGCCCTCTGACGGTTCCACCAGGGTCCCCCCCACATCCGGAAATGACTGGTGGGTTCTGGGCCCTGCGTTCTGGCTGTTTGTCGGTCCCTGGCTCTCCCCGCTCCTAACCTCCAGGGAAGTCGCGACCTCCGGCATCACCCTCACGGGCGACGGGGCATGCGGCAGTCCGCTGCTCTCCGTCGTCGGGGTGTGCCATCGGTGGGTGGGCCAGGTTGCGCATCCTGGGCTTCGGGGGGTAAACAGCCACCGGCTGCATGGCCTGGCATATCCGCCTGGCTCCGCTGCGTCCGAGCCATCCTCGTCGGCGGTGCGGGGCCCTAGACCCTTCCGCACCCGCTCTCTCAATAATCCCCCTCCTGGGGCGGCTCCTCCGGACGTCTGCGCGTGCGGAGCATGGCTGCGGCTCTCCGAACCTCCATGTCTCGTCCATCTTGTTTTTAGCGACGTCGTCCTCGACCGCATTCGCCGCTTCCCATCCTGGGCCACGGCCATCTTGGCCCGTTATTCTCGCCGACCTCGGTCCACTCCGTAGGTCCAACATCACGATCTCGGGTGGTCTCCTCGCTCACGTGCTCCGTCCCAACTCCATCACTGCTCACTTCAAGGCTGGAAACAGGGTGTGTAATAAATAAGCGTGCCCCAGTACTCTCGATCTCCCCTGGATTCCGCACCCGCTTGCACAGCCCTGATTTTGGCATCGCATGCACATCCCTGACTTCCTCAGGTTTACCCACCCCTGACTCGCTTCGCCACCCAGCCCTGAATGTCATTCGAAATAAATTCCTTCGCCTCTGCATTTACTTCGGCCGCTTATCCCTCCGTTTTCTCACTTGTTTTGGTGACCGCCTGTCACCAAAACATTGTTGCGCGCAACAACAACAAGCGCTACGTCACAGAATATGTAATTATACTTACATATACGCTAATAACCACGACTAATGCAAAATTTATGACAATTTGTTCAAGAATAAAATTTGCATATACTTCGCATTAAATTTGCGCAAATCTACGAACGCATTTGGAGTCAAGTTTGCATAAAGTTTTGCAAAAATATTTGTACACATTTAATAATATGTGAAGAAATTGTGCATAAAATTTATATAAATGATGGTGGACAGATAAAATTCAGATTTTGCAAATTACCGAATATAAGAAAATGTGATTATCTACAAATTGTTTATTATAACCTCTAACGTTCTCAGAAATACTGAAATGTGATTGTATATTTAAAATTAAATGAGATCTGTTTACAATTCCTTGTAATAATCGACTAATGAAAATATAAATAAATAATCACTTATAATCGGACAAGTATGTTTCCCGATTCACAGTCAAATCACATCGATGGTCCAGTGGATATGGTGATTTGTCGGTTGCGGGTTAAGGCTTCTTGGTCGCGGCTATTATTGTCTTTTAATAACTTTCATTTTACTAATTCATTTAACAGTTGTACAAAATTTATACAAATTTCATGTAAACTTTGCATACAATGTTATGCAAAGTTTATATCAGAAACGTTTCCTATAAACTTTGTTTATAAGTGTATGCTCATTATTTATAAGCATTATTTTCGGTAACAGTGTCACAACATATCATTCGGGTTTTCCCCGAACGTATTTCCCCAGCTTAAGTACATTCAGGCGGCACATTAGAGGCCCTCTGAGTTGCACAAATATTGGCTCTACATCGGCGTCCGCTCCAGACCGTTTTATGACCGGGCTGGAGCTGACCCAAATGTACGTATTTTCCAGAATGCGTGAGTCATAGGGTTTTTCCGATGGCTCACGCAGGGTTTTACCCGGTCCCTACCACGGCGCTCTCGGAGTCCATTTTTCGACTGCAAACATTGTACCTCGAAGGTTTAAAAACAGAGGGTTCCGCCGTAACGCACACATTTTCCGGTCAGTCACTTAACGGAACGATACCCCGTAACATAGCAGACCGGTCCTCCTCGCGACCGTCGACGCACTCTACATTAGTACTTACATGTATCTACCACGCATTCCAAGTCGCGCCTTCAATAAACAATTACTCATAACAGCAGTGTAACATCGATTATTACCCTGTCACTAAAGTGGTGACCCCGACGTGATCTTTTGTATGAGTGACAGTGGTAGCGGCGCACACGAAGACTCTCACGGCCAAACTATGTCTACCGACAGTTCTCAAAGTGCGCGAGTGAGGTTACCCGCATTTTTAGCGGAGGACCCGGTTCTCTGGTTCCAACAGGTCGAGTGGGCATTCAAAAACGCCAGGATTAAATCAAGTACCGAAAAATTCGAGCACATTGGCACGTCACTCAAACCAGGATACGCAAAGGAGGTACGAGACTTACTTCTCAACCCGCCGGCGGAAAGCGAGGACCCGTTCAAAAAACTGAAAGACGAACTTCTGCGACGGCTCGGAAAGACACAGGCGCAACGCACACGACAGTTGCTGGAACGTGAGGACATTGGAGATCGAACGCCGTCGCAGTTTTTACGTCACCTCCAGCTGCTCGCCGGGGAAACGGCGGCACAGGACATAGTCAAGGCACTCTGGATGGACCGCCTCAACCCAATCGTGCGGGCAAGCATCGCAGCTCAACAGGGCAGTGTCTCCCTCGACGACCTAACCAAAATCGCGGACAACATCATGGACTCGATCGGATCCCTACAGCCGCAAAAGGTATCGGCGGTCTCAACTACGCTCGAGTCAGAAATATTAGAGCGATTGACCAAGCTCCGGATACAATTGGCGGAGGTGCAAGGCGACCACCGCCGTGAGATCGCCGCTATAAAATCCAACTCTCGTCCAGCGGTCCAGTACGACGGAATGTGTTGGTACCATTTCCAGTTCGGCGATAGTGCACGAAAGTGCAACCCCCCGTGTCGGTTGAGTCCAGCATTTGGCGTCATCATCCGAAGAGGAACATCGTAGTCATCTGCAAATCCTGTTCGAACGGCTGCAGCAATTTGGCGTCGTAATCAACCCCAGCAAGTGCCGTTTCGGCGCACCATCCATACAGTTTCTGGGGTACCGCGTCTCAGAGAGAGGAACAGAACCGCTTCCCGAGAAAGTCACCGCCATCCGAGAATACGAGAAGCCGAAAACTGCCAAGGGATTACGGCAGTTCCTGGGGATGCTCAACTTTTATCGCAGGTTTCTACCTAAGGCTGCGAAAACACAAGCGACAATCAACGACCTTCTCAAAGGTAACATTAAGGGGAGCACGCCGATTTGTTGGAACAGCAAAGCCGAGGCAGCTTTCATGCAGTGCAAGGAGGAGCTGGCCGCCGCGACGCTCTTGGCGCACCCTCGACCTGGCGCAGAGCTATCCCTGGTTTGCGATGCTTCTGGCTACAGTATCGGGGCAGTCCTTCAACAACGAGTCGACGGCCAATGGGAGCCGCTTGGTTTTTTTTTCACAGAAGCTTAGTAGCTCCGAGAATAAGTATAGCGCATATGACCGAGAACTCCTAGCTATTTACCGTGCTGTACAGCATTTCAGGCACATGATCGAGGGCCGTCCTTTCACAATCCTGACGGACCACAAGCCGCTGATTTTCGCTTTTCGCCAGAAGTCCGACAAATGCTCGCCACGCCAATTTCGTCACCTGGACTTGATTAGCCAATACACGACCGACATCAAGCACATCGCGGGGCAAGACAACGTCGTCGCCGACGCCCTATCCAGGGTTGACGAGATTACTATCCCGATGGACTTCGAGGCCCTGGCAGCATCGCAGCAACAAGACCAGGAACTTCAAGGGTTTTTGCGAGGCAACAGCTCTGAGCTGGACCTGCGCGAAATCGCATTCCTGGTTCGGACGCCGCTGTCTACTGCGACCTCAAAACGTCAACCGCTCGGTCTTACCTCACGGCATCATTCCGCAGGACAGCCTTCAACGCCATCCACGGGTTGTCTCATCCTGGGGTCAAAGCAACAACGAAACTGATGACACAGCGTTACGTTTGGCCCTCCATCAACGTGGACTGTCGCACCTGGCCAAGGTCACCAGGCATGTATCTGCTCCGGTCGGCTCGTTTGCAGCACCATCTCGCCGGTTCGAGCACGTTCATCTGGACCTGATCATTATGCCGTACTCGCAGGGGTACAAATAATGCCTAACCTGTGTCGATCGCTTCTCGCGATGGCCCGAGGCATGACCAAGAAGCCGAAACAGTGGCTCGCGCTTTCTACAGCAGCTGGGTCGCACGTTTTGGCACACCTCTCCGGATCACCACCGACCAAGGCAGACAGTTCGAGTCTCATCTGTTCCGCAATCTCAACCAACTCCTGGGGACGACGCACCTGCGAACCACGGCGTACCACCCGGCGGCAAATGGCATGGTCGAACGTTTGCATAGACAACTGAAAAGTGCAATTAAATGCTTACAGGCTGGTCGATGGACGGAGACGCTCCCAACGGCGCTATTAGGCATACGTGCAGCCTGGAAGGACGACCTGCAGGCAACAACGGCAGAAATGGTTTACGGTCAGCCCCTCCGTCTTCCTGGAGAGTTCCTGGCGTCCCGGACTTCACGAAATATCGACAACTCCGCCGAGTTCGTTAAAGAACTTCGCCAACAATTTGAGACGCTCCGACCAATTGGTGGATCCAGGCATGGCGAGCGCAAAATATTCATCTTCAAGGACCTCGCCACTGCTACCCACGTCTTTGTTCGACACGACGCACCAAAGGGCCCTCTCCAGATACCATACGATGGTCCGTTCGAAGTCATTTCCCGCAACGACAAGGTCTTCATTCTCTCGATGCAGGGAAGACACGTACCGGTTACGATTGATCGACTCAAACCTGCATCATCGACGAGAACATCGAAGAACCAGAGCTAGAGAGCGACGACGACGACCCCTCGGACGACGCGGGCGGCACCCAAGCTCCGCGACAACCAGCACCATTGCCAGCACCAGCGCCAGCTCCAGCGCCAGCACCAGCGCCAGCTCCAGCGCCAGCACCAGCGCCATCACCTGCGCCGACACGGGCGCCAGCGCCAGCACCAGCTCCAGCAGCTGCACGCCAACCCCTGAGTCCCAACATCGACCCAAGTCACCGAACACGATCCGGACGCCGCGTTAGATTCACCGAACGTTACCAGGCCGGATACGGATAAATCCTTAATCGATCACCGAAACCTTATTTTTTTGTTTCTTAGACACATGTAATCACGTATAATCCACCATTGTGTAGCTTCGGGCGTAATAATATACTTGTATCGTTAATCACTAGCAGGGGGTCCTGTAGGGACTCATTATTTATAAGCATTATTTTCGGTAACAGTATCACAACATATCATTCGGGTTTTCCCCGAACGTATTTCCCCAGCTTAAGTACATTCAGGTAGCACATTAGAGGCCCTCTGAGTTTCACAAATATTGGCTCTACATCGGCGTCCGCCCCAGACCGGTTTATGACCGGGCTGGAGCTGATCCAAATGTACGTATTTTCCAGAATGCTTGAGTCATAGGGTTTTTCCGATGGCTCACGCAGGGTTTTACCCGGTCCCTACCACGGCGCTCTCGAAGGTTTAAAACAGAGGGTCCGCCGTAACGGACACCTTTTTGCCAGTCAGTCACTTAGCGGAACGATACCCCGTAACATAGGAGACCGGTCCTCCTCGCGACCGTCGACGCACTCTACATTAGTGCTTACATGTAACCACCACGGATTCCAAGTCGCGCCTTCAATAAACAATTGATCGTAAAAGCAGTGTAACAACAGCAATTACCCTGTCACTAAAATTGTAGCGAATTTGTTTTGTTTTCAATTGATTCTTATACAAAAAATGGCGAATAAAAGTTGTGAAATATTTTGATTTGAGGTAAACCTTTATTAGTTTTAAGCTATTTGAAACACTTTCGGGAACAAAATTAAATCTATTTAACTGTTGATATCAAAAAACAGAGCCGACCCTGTGTTAGGTTATGATTTAGAGCGTAAATATAGTGTCGGTCGCTTAACAAACACTTGCCGTCAAGGGTCTACTGACCCTCTTGATTTCCTGGAACGGGCGAAATCTACTTTTCCAAAAATTTGGCTGAGACGTGCTCTTTTTCGCGGACACGCAAAACGGGCTTTTGTTCGCGGACACGCGAAATGTGATCTCTTTCGCGGACACGCGAAACGTGCTCTTTTTCACCGGACCCTCGAAATGTGCTTTTTTTCGCGGACACGCCGAAATGTGATCTTTTTCGTAAGAGCTCCGAAACGTGCCCCGGGCGAGTGGCATGGACAATTAAAGGAGCAATTAAAAATATAAATAATGAAACTTAAGTATAGATATTTTTATTCATGATGTTTAAATCGTTTCCCAAGATATGCATCTAACTTTGACACATAAATTGCCACCGATTAATTTTATATTGCAAAAAACGATTTTCACCTCTGTAAGGTGAACAGATGTATGTTGTAGTTTTCATAAAATATGTTAGGTGGCGACAGGAGGGGTCGAAATTGATTAGGTCGTGCGCGTATCTAATTGAGCGTTGATTAGGGAATTCGGGTATCCGAGCGAGCCCGGCAAATCGGTCCAAGTCGCATCGCGAGGCGGACGTGCCGTATTCGCGAAAAGGGCACGCGTGTGCGAAGCTCCTCGTGACCCGCTCGAAGGTACGTGTAACGTTTTATTGCGATTCTCCAGAAAATTCCTTATTACATATTGTGTTCAGGCGGGCCGCGTTGCCAATTGGAACCAGACAGGTATCTCTCCTTGTGGGCCGAACTCTGCGCATTATTGAAATCGACACGTCGGAGTCTCAGTCGGCGTCGTCTCAATCACTGCCACAACGTTCACTCGTGCCCTTATCAACCAACCAACAATCCATGGGTCAACCAATGTGTTTCGTTTGGAGATCCTGAGATCCTGTATCGAGAGCTACACCTTGTCCAGTGCTCGCGTGCCCGTTCTGCATAGGAATTGCGCATTGACGCGTCACGTGGCCTTCGCCATTTTGTATTTGATATTACATAATTTTTGACATCTTTTTGCTAACTGGCCTGATCAGCCTGAACGCTCAATTTAGATTTCTTGTAAATAGATTTTGTAGACTAGCGATTTTTTATCAATTTCTTATTGCGATAATATGCCTTTTGTTTATTCGAGGACCTCATGACGAAACGAAAATTGAATAATAATTCATCTAAATTAGCACGAAAGCGCGTAAAGCTTATTATTAATCTAAAATCAAAAACGAGTAAAACTCACATTTGGCGCCCAACGAGGGGCTCGAAAAACAAAAGGCAATGGAAGACAAAGTTAGTGACAATGGATATGTTTCCAGCGGGGTAAACCAATCAATGAGTGGAGGCAACGTTGAGGTAGAGATGCGAGCGATGAAAGAGAAATATGACCAGTTGCTGAGATATGTGGATGAGCAACGGAAAATTCAGCGGGACTTGATCGCTCAGGTGGAGCATTTACGTGCTGAGCAAAGGAAAGTCGTGAGTAACACGGGGACGACGAATACAGACACCATGAGCGCGTTTATCGATAAATTTAAAACATGTGCTATTGATATAAAGCTCCCAACTTTCTCGAATGAAAGCGATAATCCGAGAGAATATATCACGAAATTAGAAAAATATTTTGATTTGAAACGGGTGTCCGAGGCGTTGAAAATAACAGTGGTTGAGAATTCTTTGGCAGGCTATGCAAAAATTTGGTTCGAAATTTACGAAAAGAAATTTGAGAGTAAATATGAAACTTTTAAAACAGAATTTATGAAACGCTTTTACTCTGTTGCTGCGCGGGCACAAGCTAAAAAGATATGGGAGTCGAGGAGATTTGACGCAAAAAAGGGAGGGATGCAAGAATTCTTTTTGAGACAGTTGCGAGAAGCGCGGATTATTGACATTCATCGCGATGAACATAGCGTATATTACGATATTGTTCAGCAATTACCGCTCTTCGCGCGAAATGCATTAGCTTCGGTGGAATTTGGTGATGCGGAGAAAATAATGCGAGCATTAGCTAATCTTGATATGAATATACAAGATCATAATAACCTTGAAAAGAATATTGACAGGCGTCGTAACGAAAACAATTCGACAGTGCAGGCTTGTGCTATGTTTACTGGAAATAGTAATGAGGACAATTGGCGTTCGAATGATGGTTTGGTTTCACGAAATAAAGTATCGAAAAATAAATCGCAGAATAATTTGAGGTTCGATCGGTATAAAAGGGATTCTGAAGAGAAAAAATCAATTGCTACAAATTGGCGTATGCCGGATCTAAATCGACCACCTCCGCAGATCTATTATAAGTGTTATGACGAGTCAAAAGTGGGAGAAAATAAGGGTATTCAAGGGAGTCAGAACTGCTATCCTTTAAACGGATAAGGGGCGCGGTTGGTAGTGAGATGAGATCGTGCCCTGATTTCCTTGATTATGTGTCGGATTTGGCAGGTGATGTCATTAATGGGGTTAGTTCGGTGAGAGCTGAAACTAAGGGGGGGTGTAAAGCAAGCGTAAAATTGAAAATTGAGTTTGATCGAGAGATTCAAGTTTCAGCTTTGATAGATTCCGGTTGTCAGGTCTCCTGCGTATCTGAGGATTTGTATTGGCGGTTGCATGAGAAAACGAGGTTGGTTGAGTTTCCAGTTAGCAATTTGGTTATTGGTACAGCCATAGGGAAGAAAAATACCACAATTAGAAAACAGGTTTGGCTAAAATGGAAAACAGGTGAAATAAAGATGGAGCAAAATTTTGTAGTTGTTCCGAACCTAACCTCAAATTTGATTTTAGGGCATGACTGGTTAGCAAAAAATTATGTAATCGTGGATTATGAAAAGCAAAGGGTGATCTATGATAAACAGGTCTTGGAAAAAAGTTTAGTGACATTCGGTGATACCATAATGGTTCGGAAAAATACATTGAGGGTAGAAGAATTGGTGTGTTTTGTAGTGGAACAAGGGGAGCAGGATAAATCAAATGGAAAAGTACTCGAGCAGGTCGATAAGGTAGGAAATGAGTTTAGTAATAGAGTTAGAGAAATCGTATCGAAAACAGAAGCGTTACAACCTGAACAGAAATTGGTGTTGGAGAATTTGATAGGTTGATATGAACGATTGTTCACAGTCAAAGCAGAACCGGCGGGAAAATATAAGCATCGTATTAGGCTGACGAATTCGAAACCTTTTGTTAGGAAGCCATATTCGATTCCCCTGGCTGTGAGAGAGGCTGTAGATAGGCAAATTGAAAGTATGCTTGAATCAGGTATTATCGAAAGGTCGGATAGTCCATACTGCAACCCCATTCGTATAGTGATGAAAAAAGATAAGTCAGTTCGGATATGTTTAGATGCGCGTCAACTCAACTCAGTCATAGAATCCGATAACGAGTCACCACCACACATGCAGGAATTGTTGCAGGAACACCATGGTATTGAGTTTTTTTCGACGGTTGACCTGGCAAATGGGTATTGGCAGGTTGAGTTGGAAGAAAAAAGTAGACCATGCACGGCTTTCTTGCATGGTTCAACTTTATATCAGTGGAAACGCGTTCCTTTTGGGCTGAAAACGGCAGGCAGCGGATTTATTCGAGCTTTGAGCATGGCGCTGGGAAAAAGGTTTTCCGAATATTTGAAGTATTATGTGGATGACTTATTGATTACCGGACGTTCCTTTATGGAACATGTTGCAAATTTGGAGGCTGTGTTTGAGGTGTTGCAGAACGAAGGATTCTCGCTGAAGCTAGAGAAATCGTTTTTGTGTCGAAGGCGAGTCCCATTTATAGGGTTTATCATTGACCAGCGGGGAATCACTCCTGATCCGGATAAATTATCTGTGATACAAAATTTCGAAGAACCAAAGAATCAGACTGAGTTGCAGCAGTTCCTGGGGGTGTGCAATTTTTATAGACAGTTTAGCGTGGCACATGCGTATTATATTGATCCTTTTCGGGAGTTATTGAGGAGCAAAGTGGAATGGAAATGGACCGCGGATCATTCTAGCGCTTATCGTCGGTTGAAGCAGAATCTAGTTAAGTGTATCACACTACATCATGTGATACCGGGGGAGATGTTGAGGATTCAGACCGATGCGAGTGACAGGGGTATTTGCGGTGTTCTTTATCAGTTGGATGAGAAAGGGAATCATAGGGTCATTACAATGGTTAGCAGGTGTCTGAAAGACGCAGAGGTTCGATACACTACTACGGAAAAGGAGCTGATGGCTATTGTTTATGCTATTGGAAAATTTCGTTATTATGTGTATGGTGTAGAGTTTCAGGTTATCACGGACCATGCGGCTTTAACATTTTTAAATAGTACCCCATTTCAGAATTCACGCCTGATTCGGTGGAGTTTGTTTCTGCAACAGTTCACGTTTACGGTTAGTCATTGTCGTGGAACTGATAATGTGGTAGCCGATTTTTTTTCAAGAAATCCTGATGGATACTTTCACGAAGATAGTCCCAATGAAATTGTTGTGAGTAAGTTGGTGGGAGTTTCGCAGAATGAAGACGAGAACTTACCGTTTCCACGTGAAGTTGTTACATTGAGTCAGGAATTAGTGGATTCTTTTCGATCGTTATCTCAATGGCAAAAGAAAGATGAAGAGATTGCCCAGACTATGGTTAAAGTGGTAGGGTGTCCAACGACACAGATGCGAGTGAATGAAGGAATTTTATTTCACAAGGGTCAAACCGATGGAAAGTGGCGAGTCGTGGTTCCAGCCATTTTGAGGAAGAAATTGGTCGAGCAGATTCATTCCAAATTAGGACATGTAGGCGTTTTTAAGACGGTTAATTACTTGCGAGATTATTATTATTGGCGAGGTTTAAGTAGGGATGTTAAAAGATACTTGAAATGTTGTGATCTTTGTCAGCGGATCAAGCATCTGACCTATTCGATGGAGGGTGAGTTTAATTCCATTCGCGTGGATAATCCATCTGACCTGGTCACAGTTGATTATTTTGGTCCACTCCCATCGTCTCGAGGAGGCGTGCAATATGTTTTTGTAGCCCTAGATGCATTTTCCAAATTGGTGAAATTATATTGCCTCAAGCGAGCCACGACTCAGGCTACTCTACGGTGGTTGTTGGACGACTATTTTGTAAAGATTGGTAAGCCGAAAAGGATTTTGTCGGACAATGGAACGCAGTTCTCGTCATCCGTGTGGAAATGTACATTGGAGAAGCTTGATATTAAAGTTTGCTATTCGGCGGTGAGAAATCCCCAAGGGAACCCAACGGAACGAATCATGCGAATATTGGGAACTATGTTACGTTTATATTGCAAAGACCATCATTCGGCGTGGAGTTTATATATTTCTGAGATTGAGCGGATTATTAATCTTACGTGTCACCAAACTACTGGCTTTTGTCCTTTCGAACTGCATTTTGGAATAAAACCATTAGATCAAATTCGAGCCTTGTTACCATATCCAGATGAAATTCGCGTTGACCATGAAGTAAATTTGTTTGCGGCCAGGGAGCGTATTGCTAAGTCAATAAAATGTCGAAAGAATTCTCAATCGGGGATATCTAACGTGCGTTTGGAAGTGGGAGACGAGGTCCTCATTCGTGTTCCACGATTGTCGGATGCTGCTAGTAAGACCTCTCATAAGTTGTTCCACTTATACTATGGACCATATGTTATTGTTAAAGATTTTCGCAATAATGCATTTGAGATCGCTGAGAAGCATGATTTAGATAAAATAAAAGGTGTATATAATCGACGAATGCTGCGAAGATATCATGGTGTCTGAGAGGTTCTTGTGTTATCCGATGTCCTATTAGTGTGAAATGGTCGAAGGAACGCGCGCAGTGGCATCTCTTCTTGACGTATATTCATTCATTGAATTGGTGGACATCTTCCAAATCGTCGAAATTATTGTGATTGGAAGAATGGGGGGGGTAATGTAAGGTGACAAGATGTATGTTGTAGTTTTCATAAGGTATGTTAGGTGGCGACAGGAGGGGTCGAAATTGATTAGGTCGTGCGCGTATCTGATTGAGCGTTGATTAGGGAATTCGGGTATTCGAGCGAGCCCGGCAAATCGGTCCAAGTCGCATCGCGAGGCGGACGTGCCGTGTTCGCGGAAAGGACACGCGTGTGCGAAGCTCCTCGTGACCCGCTCGAAGGTACGTGTAACGTTTTATTGCGATTCTCCAGAAAATTCCTTATTACATATTGTGTTCAGGCGGGCCGCGTTGCCAATTGGAACCAGACAG
>JABFPB010006172.1:0-12335 GCA_022817645.1 Ceratoteleas bidentatus | reverse complement strand
CTTTTTTGCAACAAACGAGTTAACGTTTGTTTTCTATCCATTGATGGCTCTTTACAGAAGAAATTTCATAAAAATCGGTCGAATAGTTCAGATTTTAGCCATTTTACCAGACGGTCCCCTTAATATATAAATGTACGTTTAAAAAACTAGGAATTTCTATTTTTTAGAGCGAATAGCTTTGTGAAGAAAATGTATTACTTATTTTATACATTGAATACACACTGCATTTTTTAATATGATTTTTTTTTCTGAACAAATAATTGGAAATTTAAGAAAAAGGAAATTACCGGTAAACCGAAATTGAAAATAAAAATTGCCGATTTACCGGTGAATAAAAATATCGGTAAAATATACCTTCAAAGCTTCCGATACAGCTTTGCGAATTTCAGGGACAGTTTTGCACAAATGTCCCTCTTTTCCGAACATTTCCATCATTTTTTCATATCGAGTTCCTGATGTTAGAGATAAAGGTGGCAATCTGTAAAAATTAAAAATGCATTTAAAAACCAAAAAAATCTATTCCCAATATATGGAAAGTGCCATACATTGGGAAATATTAGGAATATTAAAAATATATATTGAGAATATATATTTTGTATAACAAATATATTTGGAATTATTTATTTTCAAAAAATTACGTTTCTGATGGACGTTCCGTCATATTTTGCATCGCTCCAAAGGATTCCTCGTCCAGTCCTTGGTAGATGCCATTATTGTTGACAATAATTATGATCACTGGCAGTTTGTATCTAAAAATGAAAATCATGTTTCATAAATTACATTTTACATTTAAAATGTGATTTATCGAAAAATCAATTTGGTAAATGTAAGAATGAAAGAGAACGTTCAGAAAATGAAGAAAAAAATTAAAAATGACTAATTAATATAATAGGATTATGTAGCAAAAAATAATGAATAGAAAAGAATACAATAGAATTAAAAAATATAAATTGAATTCCTTTTGGGAAAGATTCGGCATTCATATTTTTATTTTCAATTCTTTTCTATTCGTTTCTATTCCAGCGATTTCTCAATGTTTCAAACGAGCAATTTTGAATTCTTCAGAAAGAATTCGTTTCTGTTCAATTCCAAAATCTGAATTCAAACTGACAAAATGAATTCTTTTCTATTCGTTTCAATTCCAGTTAGGATGACATTTTGAAAAAGTTAACTTTGAATTCCGCAATGGAATTGATTAAACTATTTCTAACATTCAAACACGAAAAATGACTTCCATTTAATTCTAATGAATGCCGAATTTGGCTAGAAATCCAATTCTTTTCTATTCATTTCTATTCCAAATTTTTTGCTGGGACATTACAGATTTCTCAAAATACGAAGAAATGAACAATTAATCATAAATTTGACGATCATAACGCCATTTCTTCACTTTGTTTACACGTTACTAACAGAAAAAATATACTGTTTATACTTTGCTGAAACTTTGAAATGTAAACTAGTTTTCGATGTGGAAAAAATCGTAGTTTGCAAAATACGCCGAAATTCTTCGCCGAAAATTTTCTTTAAAATCTCAAATACATTCTCTCAAAGATACGGAATGGAGCTGTGGTAGATTTTTTTTTAATAATGTGTTATGAATGTTTTTATTCAATAAGACACTAACTCCGTTGCAGCAGACTTTCGACATCACCTTAAATAGGTTTCATTTATAGATTCTGGTAGCACCATTTATGTTGTACCAAAGACTGATTTGATAATGGGGGGGAGGGGAAATATATTGAATAAATCAAAATAAGATACATAGAATACAATTCTATGAATATATTATTCTACGAATATAACCAACACAAAATCCTCAGTACATCTGTTTCCATTTCAGATATTTCTTTGTAAACTTTAGACAGAGTGTCTAATTGTAAAAATAATTTGAAAGAGTATATTGTAAAAAGTAATATATTACAGATGATAATAATACTGTTAAAAAAATGAGATTTGGAAAAGTAGACTAAGCTGGTACTCACGCTGGGTATGTTGTCATTGGTACAGATACCCTCCTGCAGAAGGCGATCACGGATCTCCCAGGCGAAGATAGAGGGGCACTCGCTCTTGTAGAGCGAGATCTTGCTAACGACTTCCGCCGTGGCCACTCGCGGTTTACTACCACCAATGGCCCTGGGCCTGATAGAGCCGGTCTCATAGTACCTGCAATAATAATATTTTGCGGTACAATTCAGTAAGAGGATCAACTAAATCAGTGAACCTAGAATATATTTCATAAATAACCCAAGGTTCCTTAACGAAACTTCAGTTTGCATTCTCATATCCATTCATTTTCCATTTCCACAAAAAGAGTAGAGTGTACCGTATATCCTCATATAAAATATTACAGATTATGTTGAGTTATTTTGTATTATACTTAATAACGTAATGCAATAATAATTCATGTACAATGTGAGTATGTGAAATTCTTCTCTTTGTTGTGTAAATTTTTATAGGCATACAATTTTAATTCACAGTTTACTCTCACTTATCAAGTTCAGTTAAGGTAGCTATACCGTAAAATCAATGAAAATTGTTCATTTAATGGGACCAATGTGAAACCGATTCTGTTGATTAAAAATCTGAGTATGTCTTCAGGTGCTAAATAGTGTATAAGTATAATAATTACGAATGAAAATTAAGTTATTTAAATAACGAATATTTTACTTCTAACCCTAACGACCTTTCATGATACACATATACCTTTTACATTTTTCTCAATTCTATATATACCTTTTCCTAAAAAAATACCCAATATCTTGACAATCACTTCTAAACAAACAGTCCAACCTTCCTCCAATAAATCCCAAACTACACTTCTTCACCCGCAACCTTCACTGAGAAAACTAAATGGTACCACTGAAGTGGTAAAAGTGCCGAGTGGTAAACATTTAGCATTTTAAGTTGTACCTGTGTCGGGCCATTTAACTGCGTTGTGGTTCACACGTTTAAAAATAAAAATATTTGTCGAAACTACCAATTTTCAATTAACTTTCATACAACAATATGAGAAAAGTTCAAACAATGTCTTCTGGCATTGATTTAATGTTTGTCAAAACTATACCCTCAATGATCGATGTAACAAGACTAATCCCTTACTACTTCAAGTGGTAAACGTTTACCACTTGAGGGTTAACGTTTTCACCATTTGACAAATAGTATGCCTTACCACTTGAAACTGTATTTCGTACCAATATAGTGGTATTTCGTACAACTAAAGTGGTAACTTTTACCACTTAGTTTTCTCAGTGTAGGATTTATTGATAGGGCTATCTCAGAAATGGCATGAAGATGGTTCTATGGTTCTATTTATTCTCTTTTTTGTAATTGCACAATATCCAATATATTTTCAATAAAACTTGTTTACTGGTTAACTTGTAAACTGTTACAACATTTATAAATGACAGGTTAATAGTGTCAGCAACCGAAAATATATCAAGCACTGATATTACACACATTCTGCTACTCGCATTTTGTCGTGGGTCATGCACTGAATGCTAAGGCAATTAATTGTGCGATAAGCCGGAGAATTCTAAACTATTCGATCACTTGGTCATTCCATTCGATAATTATAATTAAACGCAACCGCTAATATTAAGATTATAATGACACTTAATGTCATTTATAAATTTTGTACTTTATTACACTCTTTTACACGTTTCGTTAAAAGTTATTTCTTTCATCCAAGAAAACTGCTGTCTGTTATTTTTCATTAACTTTGACTCCTCGACGACATCTAGTTTATATTAACTCAATAAAATTAATAATTGTCAAAGTTTCAAGAAACAACGAGCACTTGGCATCCTTTCGCTTTCATGACTTTTTATTCCAGTCATTTTTATGTGCTTTATACATGGCGAAATGCTGTTCTTTTAAGGTCTCAAACTTTTTAATACATTCCAAAAGGTTTAATTAGTTCAATGTTCGAGTCCCCGAAACTGCAAGTCAAGCGAACAAAAGTGCATTGGACGAAATACGTATATCATGGAGTCGGAGCTTTTTCGCGTTGACCTCGTCTGACTGCGTTTGAAAAGGCATGAATAAAACAGCGTGAATATCTTTTTGTCAGAAGAAAGAAATCGGTATAACAAGAGGGATCTCGGTGAGTAGTTTTTCGCTATCATATAATAACCATCGTTTTCTTAGCAGTGATATCATGATGAACGTGACCTCAAAAGACGTTTAGAAACAAGTTTATTATGCAAATTTTCGCAGAGCCGCTTACGCTTACGGTGCGCTTGTCCCACTTGTGCGCCAATCGCACCGTCCCCTTTTGTCTATTACTTTGATAAGGGCGCGAATCCGAAACATCTGCCAGATATGCGCGGCACACCGGCACGTACGTGTGATACAAAAACCGACGGAGTGTTTTGCAACTGTAGGATAAACTTTTGTCATGAGCTTTTGTATTCGGTAAGCGAGTTCGATAAGAGGGCGGAGTCTTAATAAACGGGATCGCGACCTGAAGATCATACGTGTTACCGGAAGTCACTAAGTCAATAGCAGTTCCCTCGCCCAGTTTTAACTTATTGGTCAAACACTCCGGGTAATCGGCAAGATACCTCCAAGTTCCATGTAAAAAGGATTAGTTTAATAGTGTCTTTGGAATTTTGTAACTGAGCGGACGGGAGGGACAACTGAAATTGCACAAATTGTAACAATAACTTATATGAATAGTTTCTATTTTTACTTTTGCAAAATGAGTATTTATTTTTGCGAAAATTTAATTTTGCAAATAAGGTAATTTTAAGATTAGGTATTACTGCAAAAGGTTTGAAAAAAATATGATTAATAAACGAGTAAATGGATGATTTTCTAATGAAATAAAAATTTGTTGGTTATGAAATATTTGTTGCGGTAAATGCAAACGAAGCTGGCTATTTCGGAGATAAATTGGATTCAGGCGTGTAATCAGGACTTCATCCTAACTACAGAACATGCGCCAATTTCCAGCAATCTGCTAAAGATAACTATTGCTCTTTCTATTTTTCACTTACATCTATTTTTATTTCGCACCTGTATTTGGCGTATCATTCTCACACCTAATATCTATTTATAACTTCCTCAATGTATTACGTGAATGCGTGATATCCTGAAAACAAATCACTTGTTCCCGGCCACCGACCATAATATCAGGTTCTAAGATTCATCCGATAAACGCTGCCGACATCGGACCATCCATAAATAATTCAGATAGATGTACGATTCCATGATTTATTCAAAGTTTATCATTTTAATAATTCTTTAGATATATTATGTAAATAATCTTCTCGGTGGTTTCAGAATATGAAATTTAAACAATAAATCGTTGAGTTATGTATTAAAAATTACATTCAAATGAAATAAAATGTTTAATAATATATATTTATTTTTAATAAATAAAACCAATTAAAATTCCCGTTTTTAATTGTTACTCTTTGATCGATTTCACTGTCTTCATGTACATTTTTTTCTATGTACATTCAGCTTGTTTGAATAATTTGAATTGTATAATTTTGATCAATTAGAAATAATTACGAAATGTACTCGTGCGTGATGATAATACAAACACATTAATTAATTTATTCAATAGCTATTTTCGTTGAAGTGGTCTAATTAATATTAATAATGTTTCTGGTATTGATATGATTAATTGTCGATTCAAAGCAGTTATAATTCTGTTATATCTTATCCAGAGTTATGATATCTTTGTACTACACTTTAAAAGTTTAATTCTACACTAATTAGGTCAGACTTGAGTAAGATTTAATTTAACAGGTGTTACACTTGGCATGATCGATGATAACAATTTAAAAAATCCTTGATGATTTGGAAACTTGAAAACTCTGTTAATTTCCTTATTCTGTAACTTTTAATTTGGTTGATTAAGTTTTATTGCTCTATACACCGAGAGAAATTTAAAGTCAACTCCACTTGACGTTGTACGGCTAAAACTACTTGGCAAGTGCCAAGCAGTTTTAACTGAACCGGTCCGATTATACTAACTTAACTGTGTAGCGGTCTATTGACAACTTATTCAGCGGCAACACTACACTGTAAAAAAAGAAGTTGAATTTAAAACCAGGTTTTCAAGCATATATACTGGATATTCGAAGATTGAATTTAACATTCCAGTGTATATGCTTTAATATTCAAGTTGAACTTTAATTTTAAACTCACACTGCAAATCTGTGGCATTCTAACCTAAAAACGCTATACAACATGATGTCATTTTAAAGTTACACTTTAAAATTAAAGCGAATATGATTTAATTTTAAAGTAAAAATGCTTGAATTTAAAAGTCGGACTTTGAAATTCAAGCATATTTACTTGCAACTTAATTAAAGTAAATATGCTTGAAAACTGCACTATTTTTTACAGTGTGATCATGTGGATTCGTAAAATCTATGAATCATTTCGTAAAACACGTATGAATTTATTTGCAAGCCTTATGCTTTAGGAAATACTTCGTAGTTTGTACGAAAG
This sequence comes from Ceratoteleas bidentatus, assembly GCA_022817645.1. Classification (NCBI taxonomy): domain Eukaryota; kingdom Metazoa; phylum Arthropoda; class Insecta; order Hymenoptera; family Scelionidae; genus Ceratoteleas; species Ceratoteleas bidentatus. The sequence continues at coordinate 5,870 of JABFPB010006172.1, read as the reverse complement.
TTTCGCAGTATTTTACGAATGTATTATTTTACGACTTTATTTGCACTCGGAGAAAAAAACTGTCTTACTTATTACTATATTATATAGCATTCCAAGGACGAACTGCCTCTTTTCTCGAAAGTATGCACTGTGGGAAAAATAATTAATTAGTAATGCCAAATCATACTTTTGGAAGTACATTTTCTGTTCAATTATCTTACTTGAATCTTTTCATTCAAATAACCAATTTAAAGGTTTACGTTCAATAATTCATCAATACATAAAAAGTTTCAATTTCCCACATCAATCAACACCAGTTTCATCTAAATTAATTGTTGATTGGTGCTTATGAGTTTTTGATTAATCTCTTCGTTTTCGTCTTCGAATTTATAAAACGATTAATATTCCTTTTCGGATTTGTAAAAAATTCGCCCACTTCATGTTAAAACATTTTTGTAATTGAGAATTACAAGTCTGAAAATAATTCTTTAAGAATTACTAAATTCTTTTACTAATTATTACTATGACTTTTCAGTTACTAGATACGAAACACGACTTTTCCTTAACTTTAAAGTGGATTTAAGAAAATGCTTAAACTGCATTCATCGTACAACTATGTGTTACAATCTATTCTAACAATTTTTTCATTCACCCACTTCAATTACACTACAACGATGTTTCTTTGTTCCTTTTACCATCTCAAATCGTAATTTTCCGGACTTTGTCGAAGTGCAGTTTTTTCTCGGAATTAGAGAACATTTTCGATCGTTCAATCACCCTTTCACCAAATCGAGAGAAAAAAGATGAAAACCTTATTGTCAAGTTGTCCATCTCGACTCTTTGATCCGGCAACTACTGTGCCCCTCGACAAAAACTTTTATCAAACGTTTATCAATCATACCATTGTACTCTTCGCGTCAATCCAAAGTACAAGTATCCACTAAAAGAGGAGAAAAAAATCAAAATTGTGCTCATCCCCATAAATCATCGTACTTTATCATTACCAGCAGCGATCATCTGAACAAGCTGAAGTGTGAAAAAAATCCTATAAAATCAGCGTAGAATACGAGATAATCACACGTTTTGTTGTAATTTTACAGTACTTTTCGGTGACGATTGATTGTTGCAGAGGGTTTCGACTTGTATTGTATTCTCCAGAAGATTTTTTGGTAGCGATCCATTGTGTTTTTTTTATCCTACCATTATTATTGTTGTTATTCGTTTAAATATCTCTCAACTGAAAAAAGCTTTGAAAAATATATATTCCTACTAGATTAATTAAGCCTTGAATTTATTTATTATTTTCCTGATAATGCCATTTACTGTGACTGGCAACTTTTCCCTGTTACAATCAATTTTTGTATGTTTTGTCACATAACATGGCATTAATTTAGCAAGCAGTTACGTAAGTCTGCGAATGATTGGGAAACGACGCAAATGACACGTCAAAATGATTGGCCGAAAAATGCATCACAAATGACTGTTGCTAATTTCATTGTCAGATACGAATTGACTAATATCCGTCATTGTTTTCCGAATCGAATTCACGTTGTTTGATTTGTAAAGCTTTTTTACAAATATACAGACACATTGCACAGCCACAACATTCGGCAACTGTTGGTTTAGGTAGACTGCAATTCGAGTTGATGCTTTCTCCAAACAAAGACTCCGAATGAACTACTGCTCTTTTGCATCCTGTGTTACAATAAAGCTTGCTTTTATTTTTGAATTATGCAGAGTGTAAGCAAATGTCACTCGCAGAAGAAAAACTGACATCAGCAGCTGTAGAACTGGACCAAGTTACTGTTTCCAATAAACATTGCCATTGTCACAATATTTCCGGGGACTGAAGCTGTTCAAACCATTAATTTTTCTCTGTCAGATTTGAAGAACTGAATTCATGCTGGACCTTGAAAGCTCTGGTATCAATTTATCACATCATTTGATAATATATTATCAGGTGTTGTTGTAATATTGATGCGGATACAATAAATTACTGTGGGTGAACTGTTTACTGATTGAATTATTCGCTGCAAACAGATTAGTATATGTACATATCTCGATGATTTATAAATAGTGAATATACGAGTTTAATGCAGTTTGATAGCGATATTTTTTAAAAAAGTTTGAAACTAGATCTTTTATAAACAAATCGCCAGTGAGCAAAGTGTAACTGACATTCACACAAAATTAAACGTTTTTAAAAACAATTTCCTTTAAGTTTAAACAGATTTTTTAAATAAAATTCTAACATACCTTCATATGTCAACTACTGCAACACATTATTCTGTAAATACCAACAATGTTAAATTATAAAATATTCTGCAATTCTAAAGATGTTGGTACACAGTAAAAAATTAGATGAGTTTGAGGCTACGGAGAGAGTGTAATAGGTAACGAAGTGAATATTGACACTAACGGAGTTATTTTCACTCCTAATGCAGTGTTATATGAATCTTGCGAGTTGTTACCTAAAATCACACTTTGCGGTGTTGATGTTTGTACTGACTCTCAAGAGTGTCATATCATTCGAAATTGACACCTCGCGGTGCGATTCTGAATAGCGCGTATGCGCAGTATGTTCTTCTGACGGCATGTTCAAACTGGATTAGCGATTGCCGGTTTCGCGTTAATTTCGCCCGATAGGCCGGTTTCTTTTCGAGTGTTTGATAAAGTGATCGATGTTCATTGTTCGACAACGGATTCTTTGCTGATGAACAGTAATAATGAGTGTTGTGATTGAAAGTGTCGAGGTAAAAATAGTTTGCTACCGTCTGAAGAAAGTGTGGATTAAGGTTATGTGCAACGAGGAACAATCGAACTCAATCTTAACATTAAATTCAACTTGATCAACAATCACTCTCTAACGGTGTATCTTGTCGTTTCGTGATGTCAATTTACACCGAAAAGTGACACTTTCACTTTCTGAAGTTAAACTTTAACTCGCAATCAACTCCGTTACATTGACACCGCTTTGTCACACCGTTAAAGAGTGGACCTGCTGAAACTCAATATTGAGTTGATATTTAACTCCCGTGACACCCATTTAACTCCGAATTTTTTACTGTGTATATAAAATACTCTGCCCTCGGATATTTTGCTGGAAAATATTTGGTCGCGGAACATTTCATCTTGTGATCCAAAAGTTGATTTCAGGAAATCTGGGAGAACCCTGTCAATTGTAGGTCTGAAATTGCGCAATTCCATTGTCTGATGTTTGCCGCAATTGTAAGTGGCGCTACCACTAATGTGTTGACAAGATCGTTTTGACAGTTGCAGATCGAACCCCGGGAGATCTCCGGGGTCGATCTCGTCGAATTTAAATAGTGAAACTGAGTTCGACGTTGCGGACCTGCCACCGCGGGAAGTCCCTGCACGTTCTTTTGTCGGTGCGCGTTTCGGGATCTCATTTACCAGCGGGACTTGCGTCAAAGTTAAGACCGGCGAGATACCTGCCTGGCGAACGTCTCCCGTCCCGGTAGTCGTTGACAACGAACCTGGAACAAGGCGCGCATTTTCGGGAGCACAATGGCCCAGGATCGACTTAAGCTCCGTGTTTACCGTGGTCTCGTGGGAGTTTAATGCGCCGAGAAAAAAAGTTAAGTTGTCTCGCGACTTTTCAGTTTCTTGCCTCAGTTCGTCGCTTTTCTTCCTTTTTGCCTCATTTAACCAGCTGTGAACGGAGGGAAGAGAGACATTGTGTCTTCGCCAATGGGATTAATTTCAACCGTTTTTGCTAGGTACAAGTGAGCTCTGGACACTTTGCGTGGAAGGAAAACTGAGCTTTTTAAATTATCCTTTCAGTTCGAGAGGAATCATTTTAACCTAATATGTGCACCATTTGTAACAAAATATTCAGTTCTAAAATAATTTATGTTCGGATGGTTGAATCTAAACGGACTAGGCCAACAGTAGTTACGGAGAATGACATTCATGATTTTGTTTGAAGAATAGTACTTAACGTCCTAAAGTCCCAAATGTTTCAAAACCTAGTTTTTTGAATACAAACAGATTTTAATATAATAGAAAAGCATAATTTCTAACACAATTATTTAAGAAATGTTCAAATTCAGAAGTCTATAAAAATGTTTCATCTTGTGCAGAGATGGTTGAAATATTATTCAGTAAATGTTAGAATGCCCATCAGTACGGGACGTTTTAGGAACGTTCCAGAAACCTTCTGAACGTTACAAAAACGTTTCTGAAACGGTAACCTGTCCATCAAAAAGAAGTTTCACGAACGATTCACGAAATATTGTGTAAACGTTTCAGAAGAATTTGAAACGTTTCAGGAAAAACGGTTCAGGAAAAATATCGTTCGAACTTGAAACGTTTATGAAACGCTTACGAAACGTTGTTGCAACGTTCAAACAACGTTGTGGAAACGTTCCTGAAACCTATTCGAAACGCTTCAAATCGTTTCAGGAACGTTTCTTAAACCTCCAGGAAACTTCCCCAACGGAACCGAACGTTCAAAAAACGTTAGGTGAACGTTTCTATTGCGATTGTGTAAACGTTCCTGGAAAGTTCCGAAACGTTTATTCTCTTCATAAAAAGATATTCACTGGAAATCGAACTCAAGCCTCCAAAGTGCCAAGTGGACACCTTACCACTGAGCCAGGAGACTTATATATAAAAAGGCTACTTGTTGATATCTTTTCTATCTAGGAACTTTGTTTCCGGAAACGTTTCATGAAACGTTCGTGAAACTTGTTTTTGGCGGACAAGTTACCGTTTCTGAAACGTTTTTGTAACATTCAGAAGGTTACTATGCAGGTTTCTGGAACGTCTCGTTCTGATGGGGTGGAAGTAACTATGCAAGGACATCCTAATGTTTTATACATTTCTATATTTGATATTTTGTTTTTGTTTTTTTTCTTTTCATTAAGTATGCAGGATTACATTTGAAACGTGAAGAAACCTGGAGCTAAATGTGAAATGTCGAAATACACTCTTAAAAAGCTTTGTTTGAATCCAGAAAAACTTGCTTGAATCGAGACAGAAACTTTAAAAAAATTCAGCCAAGCACTTGTACTTGCTTGAGAAAAATGTAAATATCTTTAATGAAACTATCTTGAACCCAAACGGTTATAACATAAAGCATAATTTTATCATCCAGAGCACTGTTTTGAAAGAAAACTGTGACAATATCACTCAAGCCAGCGCTACTTTGGCTCAAAACGGTAGCCATTTTAGAATAGGACATTGAATTGTTTGTACTACGGGAGATTCGGGTACGGTGAGCCGCTTAAGGAAAATCACTTCTATTATTACTATAAGTTCAATATTTGACATTATTATCGATTTCGTGTGATAATTCAATTATTTATTTACAACTGGGTGGATTTTAAAACCTAACTATTATTATTTTAATGAAAAAGCAAGCGTTTCTAAAATGTGTGCAAAAGGCCCACATTACCCAACGGTGCAGGTAAGTTGGGTTGCCTATTTGAAAGCATTAAATAATCTAACCAAGGCGTGCATAAGGATTTTGCGTAAATGCGACAAAACAACAAAGTGCGGTAAAGTAAATCGTTTGTGACAATTCATTAAAAAATAGTACCTTTCAAGTTATTGTATTTGCAATAAAAAATGTGAATTTTAAATACTTTTTCGTAATAGGTGGCCCAACTTACCAGACATGAAATTTTTTCGTATAATTGATATTTTTTAATAAATGTAAGTTGAAAATATGCAAAAAAAAATAAGTTCTCCATACTAAAAAAACATTAAACATTCGATATGAGTTGATGTTATCACATGTTAACCCTGTTGTTATCTGTTGTTTATATTTCTTCAAATATCAATCGTGGAAAGTTATAAGAATAGTATGAAATTTGGCTCTGTAACAAATTTGGCTCTATATTGTTAATTTAAAGCGATTTTGATAT
>JABFPB010006171.1:0-12338 GCA_022817645.1 Ceratoteleas bidentatus | reverse complement strand
GGGGGATTTTTTTCGGGGATTTGTTCAAGTTTCTTTTTATGTAGGCTAATATGAACAAAATATCGAAATTTCAAGTTATTCCGATGAAAGTTACGGATTTTAGCCATTTGGGTTGCACCTCCCCTTAAATGGGGATGTAGCAGGAAGTGGAAAGAATAGCGAACAATTTATGTTTTTATGTTTGAATACAGATAGTGGAATTAAACAAAACAAATTGATTTGAAAGAATTAATATTCGTCATTGACAAATATTGATAGATCACAATTCATTTATATAAAATATTTTTTGCAGGATTATATTTAACTGTAAAAGTGCCTGCAGAAGTTATAAATCTAAACTCATTTTAAAAATGGTTATTATATTCCCTTAAAGATATCCCCTTTAAAATTGCAAGTTTCAATTTGTTTGTCACCAAACTATTGTTTGGTATTCAGTTACAATTAATAATTTTTAGTTTGCGAGGTAGAGCAGAAGCTGGCAATGTGTACATTAAAATACAAAGAAAATATGTTTAATTCCACTATAACTGTCAATAAAATAATTTTGACCACTACTTTTATGATATACTAATGTTGTTAAGGGGACCATCTACTAAAATCGTTACTTTCCAATCTATTTTCTAAAAATTATGTATACAAATAATCTCGACCCAGAGGGAGCTAATATTAAATTAGTTATTAAATACAGATAATAATTGAATATTTGTTTGTTAATAATAAAAGACATTTGGGGTAATTTTAAATAATCATAAGTTTACTCATTTTCAATCCATTTTGATGTAAATTGCGATTCGATGTTAGGAATTTTGTGAAAAACAAATTCCTTAGGCGGAATTTTGATATAGTTTACAGATTTTTTGCAATGCACGACTTTATGAAAAAACAATGGCCTAAAATGGTGCTTTTTCATTTCTTTACATTTTAATGTATAAAACGTTTGTTGTAATAAATGTATCAGTAATATGGTTAACCATTTTTTCAACATTATCTTTGTACTGTTGTGTCGCCAACTATAACAAAAATGGTTGAAAATTAGCAAAGTTGTGACTCTTTGAAGATGAGTAAAAAAATTGAAGGAACATTCGTGTTTAAATTCTTCAGCAAATCTATTAAATTGCAGTAAATTATAGTAAAACCTTTTATAAAGATATTATTCTTAATCGGCCTTAGTACTAATTTACACAAATCTGCCAATACAACAAAATATTTTTTTGGTCAATTTTCGGTCGACGGTTTCCTTAATCAGGGAAATTAAATAATAATCTCAAGTGTTTTAAAACAATAGCTTTTTATTTTATATAAAATGTGTAAAACTTTTTATAACATTATTATATCAACATTTTTTCAAAAATTATATTTTCTCATTTATATTCAGAACACCGCTATTTACAGTTGATTAACTGTAAACTTGAAAATTAACTTACAAGTATCTTGCCCTACAATATACACATATATGAACAGTAAGGATCATCATTAACTACACCCAACAAGTTGAATAACTACAATCTAGCATCAACAAAAACCCTTATACAAGCACCTAAAAATCCTACTAAAAACTACTTTATACAAGCCTTACTAAATAATCAAGTTCATCGTAATTTACATTTAAATAAAAACACCATTAAGGATCTATTATCAATTTCGATACAAAAGTTGTACCAGTGGAATATTTCAAAGTGCAACAAAAATCTTTAATTACCATAAATTTATCTGTAAACAACCAATTTACATTTCGTCGTTTGTTAACTTTCCAAAAATACGTCTTTGTACACATTTTCCATTCACCTCGATTAGGACGGCGTTAATTTTGCCTGAGGTTTGACGAGACTGTAAATACCGACTGCCGAAGAAAGTAAACCAAGTAAACCAACAGCTCCTGGACTGAGTCTCGTAAAACCTAATGCAGTCAATGGTATGAACAGATCGCAGCTATTTTTCACCGTGTCCAGGATAATATCTTCGTGTCGTTTGTAATTATCCAGCTGCTTTTGGATTCGGTCGTATTTGGACATGCTCGCAGCTGACTTGATGAAACGCCGGCTCCTACACTCCAAAACATTGCAGATTTCATGCACATCCCTTGCCAAATTCATGAGGATCGTCATCAGCCAGTATTTGTTGGCATAATTGTTCCACTTCTCTAGATTGACTTTGAAGATTCCGGCGCGACCACACCAGATTATGTGATCTGCTAGAAGGTACAACGAGTACGAAATCTTTGACATGGTTAGAGTTACTCGTACTATTAGATCTGGATACTTCATAGTCTGGAGAGCGGAGTAGAGGCTGTCGAGAAATCTTCCAAGACGCAGAACTTGATGGAGAAAAGAAAATTTATTATTTAATAATTTAATTGTTAAGAATGTGAGTCCAAAGCATTCAAACATTTTTTACACTTTTTTGGTCATTATTTATACTAAATTAGTTAAGAGCCAATTATGAGATATGAGCAATATTAGCTCTTCTCAAATTGGCAATGATAGAATTTGGATTGATGATAATGAGAAATTAATTACTGAACGTCAAAGTGACATTTGTTGAGATATCAGTGTAAGGAACGAAAACTATTAACCTATTAATAAAACTAATGTACCCACTTAAATAACTTATAATTTTTTAAATAAAATTTAATCATGTTATTCTCAGCTGAGACGCGTTTCTGTCAAAATCATTGCCAATAACACTAATAAATAAAAATGTTATCGTTTCACAAGTAAAACATTTACTTACGTTTCCTAAACGAGCTGAACGTATACTCTAAACTTTTGAGCAGGTTAACAGAATGAATTGTACCATTTTTGTTTTGAGCATAATACCAGTAGGCTCGACTTCCATACTGCATAAATCTGAAAAAATTGCGTAGATTATTAAATGTAATGACTTACGGTATAAAACACTTGTTTACTTCATATAGAAGGAAAAGGTCTGTAATACCGATAACGTAGGGATCGAAAGGACTTAGTTAATAAAATAGCAAATAAGTCTTACTAACCTGATAATTTTATCCCTGCCAGCCGTCTGATTGTTTAATTTTACTATAATGTCCATTTTACTTTGTTATTGCTCCAATAACATGACAATAATCACCAAAGTATAGCGCCGCACCGATCAGGTAGCAATGTGCAACTCAGGGGGCAATGTGCAAACATTTACGAGCCACAATAATCACTCTATGATAGCTCACTCGAGGATCCTCTTGATTTCATTGGTTTATCGAGGCACTACATACAGACCATCTGATGGTGAATGTCTTTTGCGCGCGGTTGTCATCGGGCATCTCATTTTTTCAGTATATGTCAACTTTATTATTATTCGACCGATGCGCCTCTGCTGGCTGGTAGTGGAATGATACTTGCAGGAGTTCCAGTAAGATTTACGTATCCGCCTTTATGCGAGAATTCAAGTTCTCACGAGTAACGTTTTGTGAATCCGAGTGAAAATTGTATATTAAAATATTGTTTGCGCTGGAAACAAGTTAAGGTGAATGTCCCAATTACTGATCAGTTAAGCAGATGAAATGTCCTAATTAGTGACTTTTGTTTTTTGTATTAAAAAAGATTTTTCTTTTGATAAATGAAACAGAAAACAATTGAACAATGCAACACTGATATACTTGAACTGAGCAATATATGGTAAAGAATTATTCTTTCTTGAAATAAATGAAAACTGTTATTGATGGGAAATGGTCACTAATCAGGACATTCACTGATATACGCGTGTTGCTATTCAAGATAAATCTAATGAATTGTGAATAGAAAGTGGTAGAATTTGGAAATTAGTCAAATCGGAGAAAAACAATTATTTTCAAAATGTTTGTTATTAAGGATCTTACAAAAACAAGATCCTTACAAAGGATTTTGATTACAAACTGCATTTTTGCAGTTTTGAAATTTGTAAAGAAATTTGATTTTTCCGATTTGGCTTAAAACGGGTTTTCTTTATTATCTTGTGCTAAAATATACCGCAAATGCGAAGTTGACCCAATTGTAGATCAAAAACTGATTTCGGATTTTTTTTCATGTGGGATACTTTGGACCCTTCAAGAAAAGTGAAAAATTTTTTTTTGCCAATTTGCAATTAAATAATGTTCAGAATTTAGCCTTTCTCTAGTAAAATTAAAAAAACCAACATATGAAAAGTACCATACTTTAACTAAGGAAGCATATTCCTAATAATTGTCAAACGTTACTAATACATTGCTAGTATATTGCAAACATTTGAAATATATTATCAACATATTGCAAAAATCAGGAATATATTAGGAATATTTAGGACACCCATTTTTTTTATAAAAATATGTTTCCTATATGGCTAATATATTGCTAATTTTATTAGGAAAGTTTAGTTGATTTTATATCATGTGCGTGTTTTGTAGACGTTGTTCATTTTCAAGAAAGCTATAATCGACCGTCGTTATACCAAAGCATTCTACATCGGATGTAGTTCACTATAAAACAAAAGATGGCAGTGCTAGGTGGAATCCATCATAAGATATATAAACATTAAATTTATATTAAACGGAACATATGTTTAATTTATGCAACTCGTAGGTCTGCCATAATGAAAAAAATATATAAGTGAACTATATAATACACAAATGAAAATAGAAAAACTGTAGTATACAATGGTAAAAAAATACTAACTACACACTGTATTGCTATTTATTATTTATTCTTTTCTATGTTTAAACTTTGTACAATTTCGCTATATATAAATTTTATGAACGGCGAATATGATTTCCTCCTAAAAAGCTACATATAGTCCCAAATGCCCGAAGAGTTTTGGTGTAGTATTTCTTACTAAATTTAATTTGAGATTTAATGTGGGATTCATATCTGAATAAATTAATCTCGATGTGACCGGTGTGGCAAAATATTGCTATGTTTTTGGTCCTAAATCAGAAAAAGATCGGAAAGTCAACAAGAGCACACCAGAAATATGGACCTTTATGTCATAATAAGTAGTATATTATCTTCATCGATAGGAGCGATAACGCGAAATGCCGGGCCAACGTGAAAACTGTCATGCAATAAAAACATTATGTATAATTATACCTGAATGCAATAAGATTTATACAGATCGTCGAAATGCAACCTGACTGGATTCATTAAGTCCCACCCAGAAAAACTACTTCGGTTTTGCAGTTCTGTAATGGTTTAAACATTTTATTAACTGATGTAAGATTCGTTGAATCGATCATCAGTGTTTATGCAGTTTTTAGTCGCCAAAGTTAATCTAATCTCCGATTCAGTCTTTGGAGATCTTTGAAATTCTTCAGATCTTTTTGTAAATCTTTGCAACTCTTCTGAATTGTTTGAAACTTTCGCAAATTTTCGAAATATTTTGGAATGCTTTGAAACATTATAGAAGTTTGATATATTATAGAAGAAATACTTTGAAATCTTTAGAACTTTTCGAAACTCTTTGGAACTTTTCAGTATTCTTCGTAGTTTGAATGTTTTTGAATTCTTTGGAAATCTAAGAAACTCTTCGGAACTCTTTAGCTCTTATCGTAATGTTTTGGAATTCTTCTTTGTTTGACCTTTTGAATCGTAATGAAATCAGTCGAAACTGTAGAACTCTTCAAAACTTTTTAGAACTCTTTAACACTCTTAGCAACACTTTCGAACTCTTCTTTCTTTGACCCTTTGAAAGTTCCGGGAATTGTTGTTTGACCTTTCGTGACCTCTATGGCCCCTTCGAAACACTTCGGAACAATTCGAAACAAAAACTGCAACGTAACGATTTTTCATACTTCGTTCCTCTTCCAAAAAATCCAAGCTAATAATAGTCCCAACAGTAATACCACCAACAAAAAAGCCAACGTCATAATAGCAAGTCTGCCGTCCTACCTCGACGCGTCGCGAACAAAATATTTATAAATCGTGATTTGCGATGCGCGTTCCCGCGTCGTAATAACGACGCAACCACAATAGACGAAGCCCGCGTTATCTTTGCACTGATATTAATCTTATCGGCAATTAATTTTCGCCCAAGCTAAATTCCAAATGCGAAACGGTCCCGTATAAAAATCGCGACGAGCCGCGCGATCGGCTTTTTCGTCGCGGAACCGCGCGTGCACAATTTACGCCGCGCGGCGCATTGTTTGATCGCGATCCGCGTAACTTTTTCGACGAGTTATAATCGGCGCGGTGATAAGTAGGAAAGCGATAAATTGTAGCAATGTGCTCGGCTCGCCAGGTGGGGAAAAGCTTATCATTTTATTGTGTCATAGTTCGAACAATAATATCCGCGTTTTAGTTTTAGTGCAAGTCGAAGAGCGCCCGAATATGCGCGCGCGCGCGTAAATCTTGTTGCACGCCTCACGCGGACAATGTGTTTATTTTTCACCGCCGTTCACGGTGTCGCAGTTTTCGCTGTTGTTGCGCGATTGCGCAAACTTGAGCTCACGGTTAGCGAAGGTTTCGTGCGGACATTCGGGGACAGGTGTGGTCGTCTCTCCTGGTTCAACGAATATACCTTGTAAACAGTATTTAATTACAGTGAATTCAGAATGAGATTGTATGAGTCTAATTTACGATCTGAATGAATAATTTCTCTGCAAAAAATAAAACATACAAATCTATTGTCTTTGGATTACTTCCTATTGCTTGCAATTGTCTTTTTTTAAAAGAAATTGAATGTAATAGAAAGAAATAAACGAATTTTACGATGCAATTGACTTTTGTTTCTTTGTATCTCTTGTACGTTATAAATATAGTTCTTCTATTTCATAGAAAAAGTAGAAAGCAGTAAAAAGGCATTCAAATCTACGTTCATCAAATAGATTTTTCGTAGATAGTCTTTTACGGAGAATCTCCGGAGAGATGGCCACGTGAAGAAGTATGTCGTTAGGGAATGTAATTTCTATCAATTAGGTTGAATTTCAGTTAAAGAAGTTAATTGAAAGCAATAGGAAGTAATTGGAATGCAGCAGGTTTCTATTTTTATACAGGGTTGAAATGCCAATTCTGCCCAGTCAACTTCTATTTCAAGATAGAAGTTGATGATCCTTATGGAATTCAGTTGCAATTTTTTTAATATATTCAATTCTTGAAATGTAACAGAAAAGTCTAGCTATAAATTGATTCCAAGTATAGAATTTACTTTCAGTGGTTTCTGTATTCAATTCGGGAAAAAGAACAGAAATTTTACATTAGAGGTTAACTTTTCAGATATCATGATCTTTTAACTTAGAATAGAAATGGATTGAATATAACTAACTTTTTGAAAATTCAATTTTTATTCTCCAGTTTGTTTATTGAGTATTGCATAATCCTATTCTTTGAAATTCACTTTAATCAAACAATGTTTACAAGGAAGAGACAAGGGTTTCATATATGCACATCTAAATTTAATTTTTTTATTTTGTAATTCATTTTGAAGATGTTTTAGTGACATAGAATTTTTTGGATTGTAGAGACAATTTTGCACGGGTTTTAGCTATGACACCACAGTTTAGTAGAGTTTTATGCTTTGTTTTGCGTAAGACGTGTAAGATATCTGTTCAAGAGACAAGAGAGTCGATATATTTATCGCCACAATTCTGCCGATAAATTCACGATGTAAAGAGATTCTTTTCTGTTCGGTTTTATCGGGTAAAAATGTGCCCACGAGTTTTAACGCGTAAAAGTTGAATAAAATTGAATCATTTTTGTGACATTGCGTTTCTTGAAGGATGATGTAATTAGATGAAACTGATAATTGAGACAAATGAAAATATGTAAAAGCGGGGAAAAATCTATCCCAATGTTTTAATATCTTAAAGCTTTTAAGCTTTCAGCATTTTAAGTATGAAAGGTGTTTTATTTATATACGAACCTTGAAATTATTGAAGAATTATTGTATGTGTAAAGAAATTGTACAACTTGCAACCGACGAATGAACTTAAAGAAAATAATAAGTGAGGTTTCTGTTCGGATAAAAATTGTGTATAAACAATAACAATCAATAAATGGTTTTAGTATATATAATTATTATAATAAATTTAAATCAATTAGAATTAATACATTCTTAAATTTTGAGCGATTTTATACGAGTGGTTTTAGAGGTCCTTCAGGGTCGCCTTAAAATGTGTTAAACTCTAAAAAGAGTAGAGCTTGAAACAATATAAACTTATTTCTCAAGAAGAATGCGGCTGTCCTTACGTAGGCGGTATTTCCGTTTTTAAATTTTTTCAAGGACGCACATATATCGCCAGTATTTGAGCTAGAACAAGGGTGTATTTACCGCAGCAAGATGCTGAAGAGAAAGGTAGATTTTTTCCGATTCTTGACATTGAGACTGGCCCTAGGGTTAATGCACATGGCTCCTACTAACGCGATCCTTGACACACAATTGCTTTTTCGCTGAAATTAGTGCCTTCAGAAATAAGGATATAATAATATCGTTCATTTATCTGGTAGAGCGTATAATCCTTGATTTGGTCCCTTACTTAAACAATGCGTTTTTAAACATTAAACATTAAAATTAAAGAATTAAGATTTTTTATAAAGCATTTTTGACTATATCGAACCTTTTTTAATTCAGAAAAATTACCAAAAATATTGTATAACTTGAAAAAAATTAACGCACTGTTTAAATTTAATATCTTAGGTGTTATTAGTATTTTTTTACAAAAATCTTGAATCTTATTTTTGAGTACCAGACAATAATTGTATATTTATATTTCATTAAATTTTTGCCGATAAGAAGAAATTTAATGAATTACCTATTCAATGATATTACAAAGATTCGTACAGTTTTGCAACGATTCCATGTTTTAAATGAAGAACGAGTTTATTAACAGTACAAAGATTACGTAGATCGATATGATATCGAAAAGACGAAGATTGTTACTGATTCACTTAGCTCGTACAAACTTCGTTTCAACATTAAACAATCGTTTAATGTTGAAACGAAAATACTAAGTGTCGAGAAAATCCAATATTTGAAGGATTAATTTTGACAAATATTTGTTTAATTTTAGATCGTAGATTTGTTTAATTGTTTTATTTGAGATATTGCGAAATGATACTAAAAATATGATTAATAAAAAATCTGATTTATTTGATTTAAATCGAATTAATTTATTATTAATACCCCCTTTTCATATTTTTCAATTTAACATTTATTAACAGTTTTATACACTAAATATATTATATCCAACAATATTATTGTTGTGATTAAATTGGAAATTATGATCTACGTTGTTATCATCCATAAGATAATTATAAATAAGCACATCAGAAATTATACATGTTAATGATATCGAAAATAAAACGCTTAAATATTAATAATTACTAGTTCTTAGCACATAATAAATCCTATATGACAAAATGGTTAATTATTAATATTTAACGGAAAAAATATATTTCATGTGTATGTAAAAATGTTTACGTAACGTTACATAATAAATATATTACTATTTCTTTGAACTATAACATTTGAAAAATTGTAATAAAAATATAATGCTAATCATAATAATACTGGTAATCATAATAAGCATTGAGCACTAATAAAATATCGTTTGATATCAGATAATGCGTCCGGAAGAAGAGCGCATCGATCTGTAATTTGTGACATTGGAGGAGATTATAATGGACGATGCAATAAACAACTACAGTTACCGAGTGAGTAGAATCAATTGATAAATGCTACAATTTACTGAAATAAAAATGTAAATAAAAGTACTGTCACGAGTATTTAAGGAAGTTCCGATATGGTCTATTTTATATTGAATTGTGCATTTAAAAATTATTTTGCAAACAAATCCCTTTGAAACTAAGAATCCTAACTATCATACTTAACCCACTTACCGAATGTCGAGAAAAATTGTTTTCAAAACTTTCAAGTAGAATTGTTTGCACCACCATAAAGTTGTATATGCGCCATGTATTTTATTTTATTTTTAGTCGACTGAGCTTTTTGCCCAAAAATTACCGAATAATGGTTTTCAAATGTCGAATATCTTAGTGAAATATTATGTACCTTTACATAATTCTCTTATTTTATAACAGAGTTCATATGGTAACCTCCTTAATTAACATTCTATTTTGTATTCAGTCATTCATATTGAATTTAATCCTCATTCTTAGACCTAGGTCAATTCATTTCGTAGTCACCTCAGAATATCAAATAGGTAGACGATTATTTTGCGAAAGTATAAAGCTTTTTATTTGGCGTAAGTATAAAACCATTTTGTTAACTGAAGATTGTCGTAAACAATGCGTAATTAAATATGAATGTCAATATGACGCCACTTTTGCTTATCTTTTTTCGATTCGATTAATGCTCTTATCTTAAATATATTTATTGGCTTATCTGCCAAAACGAATGCTCGGTTTTCGTCCGCAAGAATTAGAAGTTTTGATACTTCTCATAAGTAAAATCATGTTTTTATGAATTAGCTTTCTGCAATCTATGACGAATATCTGCGACATCCTTTTCGGTATTTGTGTTTATTAAAATTTGTTTCATTTTCAGGTCTATTAATCATTATTAAAACTTGGAAAATCGATTGTTTAACAGATGTATGTAGTAAGAAGAAACAGGAGTGCCTCTTATTTTCATCACTCAAGATATCCAAAGGCAATTTTTAGAAATATTTTCGGACATACAAAAAATTTATTTAAAAATATAAATATAAATATAAAAAAAATTAACACAATTTTTGTAACTATTTTTTTATAAAAAATAAAAATAAAAAATGTATTCCATTTTTATAAAAAATTATTTTAGAAATGTGTTTCTACATGTTTTTGTACAAAAATCAAAAAGTGTGCAATTATTAGAACAAAGGGAAAAACAAATATTAAAATATCCGGTGTGTATGTGAAATGAAACACATACGTTGAAATGAAAGATTATCTACAAGTGGTCACTTCGTATGAACATATAAAGAAAACAAAAAATCAATACTCAATCGACAGTGCCTTATGCGTGACAATCTAATCGAAATTATACAAATTGTTATTGACAAGCTTTTTACACGTTAATATCTGTGCGTTTGTATAGTGACAATAAGTTTCCTTGTACATCACGTCGACAGCTCATAATCATTTTTTAAATTTGTGAGAAACCTGTATCGTAACAAAGAGCACTAACAAGTGAAATAGCTGTATTTACACCAAAAGCCCATCTTTTCATGCCACGTTTCGCACTTTTGTGACGAATGTTTTTTGCGAAAGAAAACTGAAAGAAGGAAGGAATATTTGTAGGCAAGATAAACTAACTTGCTTTATTGGAAAAAGTGATATAGAATAAGAAAGGCTTGGTGTAAAGTGTGGTTTTAAATTGTACAGTAAATTGCATGAATATTTTACAAGTTATACGAGAAGACATGTGAAGGTCTCAGAATGTAGAATGCATGTGTAAATCTGAGATCGATTAACTACCGCAATATTATTTATGAACTATGAGGTCATGAATGTTATTCTTTATTCAATACAATTATTTTTAAACTTTCAATTTCGTAAAAAAACATGCAAAGCTGAACGTATTAAACAGGTCTTCATGGTTTGTAGGCTGTTTTGACCGCATACTTACAGTTGGGGTATCCATGTACTTATAGCCATAGGGACGCAACGTTTGTTCTAATTTGAAAGAATATTCAGAAGAAAGACAAAGAAAAAAGGCAAAATCATATTGGTAGATGATACGAGTTAAAAAAAATTTTTGTCCACTTTGGATCCTCGCTGGATTTGATAACTTGCAACAGCTCAAAACTGGTGTGATCAGTAGCGAATTGTGCAAGGATACGCATTCTTAAGGATACTTACTCTCGTGGGAAAAGGGGGCCACACAATGTAATATATGATAAGTTAAAGTTTTTTTTTAATACTAGTATAATCACTTTAAACACTCTGCATCGTTAGAATGTCTTAATTGCCACTAAATGTCTTAAAGTAAGACATTGTGCTTTACAGTCAGACGCCATCCTAGTCACCTATTGGGATCTGACATTCGCCAGTACGCCATCTGGATTAGAACTATTGGACGTATATATCTGTGGTTTTGAGGAAAAACCAATTAAGTCACTTTTTTGTGATTTTGAGATATTTGCGTTTAAAGTTTCACAAGTAAACTTTTGCATTTTTATATCAATCTTCGTTATGTCTATTGGATACCATTTCTAATGCAAAATAAAGGTACAATGTAATGTTTAAGTTACCAAAATTAAATTTAAGTTTTCCTAGGTATTTTGAATGGTTATTTCTCAAAACGGGTGCACTTAAGGGGAGGGTCACTTGGATTTGGCTGAAAAATAGGCAAACTTTGACATTTTTTATGGGATAGCGAAAAGACTTACGAATTTCCGGTTTGGTTAGTTCTATTCTTTAATTATTGAACAACAAGTT
>JABFPB010006170.1:0-12336 GCA_022817645.1 Ceratoteleas bidentatus | reverse complement strand
GTTATTTCGTTACTTGTAATCCATGTTTAAACATTCCGAATCGTATTAATGAAATCAGTAGCAACATTTTCTGAAATAGGACTATTTTTTCTGCCCTTTTTCGCTAACATGCGAAACTTGCTCTTTTTCGCCGGAGACCAGGAGAGACCGGGGGAAACCGACAGTGACCGGTAGAGACTGACAGAGACCGGCAGAGACCGACATAGATCGGCAGAGACCGGAATAGACCGGCATAGATCGGCAGTTCGGCGGTTCGATTTTTTTCAAATTTTTTCGAATTTATTTCAAATTTTTAGATTTTTTTCGAATTTATTTCAAATTTTTTCGAATTTTTTTCAAATGTTTTTCGAATTTTTCTCAAATTTTTTCGAATTTTTTTCAAATTTTTTCGAATTTTTTTCAAATTTTTTCGAATTTTTTTGAAATTCTTTCGAATTTTTATCAAATTTTTTCGAATTTTTTTCAAATTTTTTCGAATTTTTTCGAATTAAAAGAAATTTTTTCAAATTATTTCGAATTTTTTTCGATATTTTTCAAATTTTGTCGAATTAAAAGAAATTTTTTCAAATTATTTCAAATTTTTATCAAATTTTTTCGAATTGTTGAAAAATTGTTAAATTTCTAAAATGTTTCATATTTTATCATAATTAAAACATGTTTAAACTTGCATAAACATGTTAGAAGTAAATTTCCTGGAACGAGCAAAATTCTGCTTTTCGGTACGAGCAAAATTCTGCTTCGGCACACGCCGAAACGTGCTATTTTTCGTCGGACTCTGAAACGTGCTCTTTTTCGCCGGACACGCGAAACGTGCTTTTTTTCGCGGACTCTCCGAAATGTGATCTTTTTCGTAAGAGCTCTGAAACGTGACTTTCTTCGTAAGGCACGTCGATATGTAACATTATTTTCTCTTTTTGACAGTAATTTATTACTAAAAAATGCATACTTTCGGTACTACCGAATGATACGGAGACATAGTAAAATTCACTTCAAAATAGATCTAAAAGCAATACGTTAACATAGTAAAATTCACTTCGAAATAGATATAAAAATGTGTGTGGACTGATGTAGTATGCATTAAGAAACAGGTTAAATTTTAATAGTTCTAAATTTTACTACATTTAAAAGCATTTTTGTCTGTTTTTCAACATAAAGTCCACAGTCGTAATAAAAATAGTAAACTCTGATCTGAAATCGCGTAAATTATATTCTTAAATTTCTCTCAGTGTAAAAGCTATCGAGAAAAATATTATGTCGCATATAATTAAGAATTTTGGGAATATCATCCGAATTTACAAAATATTAATGTTTAATGATTTTCATTTTTAGATCGACTGATTCGTAGAAACCGAACTCGAATATATAATGTAAAAAAGTAATTAATCAAACAGATTGCTAAATCAACTTCACTGATTCAACAAGATTCAAGGGGTAACGTAAAATTGATTGCATCGTCTAGCAGAGTTGCAGCTTTATGACCCGGAATTCCGCGCATCTTTACTTTCCCTTCGGCATCTAATTTCCCGGAGAAAAAGATGTCTACATCTTCGGGTCACAAGATGACGAATGGTCATCCAACGCAATGTCAATTTACCAGACAGCGTAACTGCAAGACAACAGCTCGTTTCGGAACAGGCGAACCATCGTAATTAGGAACCTGCAACTCCTCTTTTTAACGCTATTCGACAGTCCGAAAAAGAGCGGTTCTTAATAATTATCCATGACACTTTTTCTCAATATACTTTTACGACGCAACAGTGCATTAATCAGGATCGTAAAACTTAAGAAGTCACAGTTACGGGAATTACATTATATACAGATATTTTAACGGAATAAATAAATAAGACATGGCTACAGCCGAACCTGACCATCTTACAGATCGTCGAAGTAGCAAGAAAATGTTCTCCTAGACCTAAAAACTAATCAGTAAAATTGTTTTGTATGTTCACTTTAAAATCACTTTCATCGGACAACAAACGCAGAACGTTGTTTACTTCAAAACAAGCTCCGAGCACAATTTTCTTGCGATCATAAAGACGAAACGTTATAAATTATTAGACAGAATTTTCATACTGACAATTACAATCTCTTGTAAATTTGGACCGGGATCCAAAACAAAACAAAACGTTGACTCAATGAAACGGCATTTACGACCTGTCGGCTGCAGCATTCTGCCCAGTTATCTATATTTTCGAATGATAACTCACCTGGCACAAAACCATTTTGCTGATGACAAACTGTGTGACCAATAAACAATGGTTACCTCGCAGAAAAAATTTTCTCTTTTTATTATACCTTGCCATAATGATTTTATAGTTCTAGGATAATATGAAGTTCAAGTGAAATTCACAATATCATCTCGGAAAAGTTGTTCGAAATTATAATAGTTTGTTACAAGGAAGACACGAAAATAATTATTGTATGGTATAGTAATATACATTGTAAGTCTAAGACATTTTAACATTATCTTTTTCTCTATGTATTTAGAATCAGTATTATGCTTTGCGTTGGGTTCTCGTAGAAACGTTAATTTCTCGAAAGACTTAGGTATAAACCCGTCGAAAAGGGACTAAGACAAAACGAGGTCATTTTACGCCTGTCTGACGAAAACCCTCCGTCCCTTTTCCAGATACGAAGATACCGCGCGGAACAGGTGCACGATGATCATCACTTCCTACGTTGTTATTATTCAATATTTGCATAATTACCTTTTAATCTCTTTCATTCCGCCACTAATTACGTTCACATTGTAGTCCTCGATTTTCGAGTCAGGTTAGGTTAAGGCACAATTCAAATATTAGTCCGATGGTAAGTGTATTTTTCTTCACTGGAACAAGTTATGTCGCGATACTCCTAAAGTGTAAAAAAGATCGAATGTATAATTCATTTTCAACGCGGGAACATAAAATTGTCGAATAAGGAGTAAGCACATACTTTACCTGCTCGTAACTTTAGAACTTTTTTCGATCAGAGCTATTGTACACGTGTCGCTTAGTGTTACGTTATTTCGCAATCCATTCGCCGGAGGCTGCGAAAATGAAAAAGTTAGGATCCCCCGAAAACAAACCGCTTTTGTATAAATTATCTCAAATTCTTCGTCAGGCATTTAAACACGATCGACTGATTATGCAAAAAATCGCCGGTACGTTTAACGCTGAACACTCATCGGCCGAAGATCAAGCCATATTAATATTTAATTCAATCAACTGCGAGTGAAAAATGCGACGAAAATAGCCCGAACAGGTCGCGTAGTTGCTCGCAGATAAAAGTCTTATTTACAAACTTGTATGTCACCTAGTTAAAACGGCAGAATTGCTGCGTCACTAAATAATTCAGTTCAACGTATGTTCGGATTATTGCTGCGTTAATTTCGCAAGTCCCCGGCGTATATGAATTACGTGCCGAGATATTTTTTCGTGTCATATTGATGAATCATCGCGAACTGATATGTATCATCTGCGAATTTTGTACGTGTAATAGAATATCAATGAGTGGCTGTGCGTTACTTTCATTTGTACGCCCGTTGGGATGAAATATCGTTATTTATACCCGCCATTCAATCACGTTACGTGATTCCCGGCGGACCGTTCGAGTTTTATCGCTGTATAATTAGACAAATTCTTCAAAATAATTAGTAAAGGTAATGATGGGATTATTGAATTACCGATTTATTCAATTACGAATTCCGACATCGAAATGTGATGGGTCGTCTGATTGATGATTCAAGACTATCGAACGTTCCGCGAACTCCACCCGAAACTCGATCAAACGTCGTTTTCGTCACTTAACAATCATTTTTCATTCGGCCAGTGCCTCGCACGCGAATCCAATTTATTTTCGTTAACGCGTAAGAATTTCCTAGATAAAGATGGATAAGTCGAAGTTCCTTCTCTGAGCTTTGCAGGGACCTTCTTGTTACCCGTTGGAAGATGCATGTCATAACGATTTGACCTACGGAATCAATGTGCAAAGATTGTATTGACAAAACGCCGGCCGGAATTCGAAGTTGGTTCTCTTGATGCAACAGTTCGAGAATGTAGACGATTTCCTGAATTCAGCCGTTGTCATGCTCGGAAAATGTTAATCGCCTAAAACAATTCGGGAAGAAACGTAATTGATGAAACTTGTGTGTGATGAATCAACAGGCGGGCTCCACTCCGACAAGACATGATTCACAGACATTAATCACGATTCAGCGGGAAAATGAAACATAGTTTATTTACAGCGTCAGTTTAGATAAACCAAGTTCAAATCAACATCGAACAGACTGCGCTGGAAATATAAAAGTGTCCTTACGAAAAACATGTTTGAAGATACCACTTAATTAGTATTTCAAACGCAGACAATTCATACTAATATTGCTTTTATCAGGGATAAAAGCAATATTACATCCCTAGGGCCGTAATGATAATTTAGAGTATCTCAAATAAACTCGAACAAAAAGAAGCATAAGCGAGTTGAACTTTTTTGTGCGCAAAAATGGCAGAAAATAAAGCAACTGCGATGACGATGCGTCAGACAGAAATCTAAATCTGCTTCCGTCGAATAGATAAACACTTTTTTGTCAGTGTCGGAATGCAGCTATTTCACGCTGGAAATTGTGTGGTTCAATAAAAAGTGCGAAGGCATTTTTCTTGTTGAGATTTTTGCATTGGCTAATGCATTGCTAAGGCACGGATTTAAATAGGATAATGTCAAATAAGCTTACCGAGGTTTTCCTCGTAGACGTTTCTATTCCAGCCGTTTCAGTGGTATTAGAAAAAGCCGATACCGACAACTAAAAGAGACGTGATCAACAACTACTTTTCTTATCAATTTGTAGATGCTAACCACATCACTTTTTGTTAATCTGGTGTATCCTATGAACACTAATAGACAAATTTGGTTAGTACGGTTCCCATGTAATTTTTCCTTTATCGATCTATTCCTTGGGTATCAAAATATTGTAACGTCTTCCAGATTGTATACGCTATAATAATAGCGTCGATACATTGTAAGTATAGTAAGTTCAAAAAAGTAATTGTGCTGTCAAACATTGTCAGGTCATGAGATTTAATAGCGTCGTTTTTTAAGTCTATTTCTGTTAGAAATTGTGGATTAGTTATAGTATATACTGAGATAACTAGATGGCGATTTTCGCAATTTAAATGGCGCTGATCGCCATCTAGATGGCGGAAATCGCTATCTAGTTTTCTCAGGGTATCTGAAGTCATGTAACGTTTTTACGAAAAAGGTTCTTATGTACAAGTTCCTATTTCAGTCAGTTTTATCGTCCTGTCATGATGTCAGGAAGATTTTTGTCGTTCAATATGATAGGCAGGATAAGAAAATAAAATAGGAAGTAAAATATCATTGCAATATAATGCCACATATCGTAAATATTGGTTGAATATACGATAGTTTGGTACATGAAAAATAAATTAAAACTTGATAAAAAATGTAATCTGGCTATAACTTTCCGAAAAACACTTCTCACTGTATGATGAGAATACATTTACAATTTATATATACTTCGTATAATATTAAAAATCTTTTTTTAATTATACATTATGTTGTTGGTTATATATTTATGTTGCTTGTTACAGTGAATAGAAAAGTCATATATGTAAAAGATGCTTGCATAACCTAAATTGTAAATATTTTGAATTAAAATAAAAAATGAAAAGTGCAAGCAAAAATGTTTGATGCTGCGTTACCTTGCAATAATATTGTAAACATAAGATAATAATTCCATAAGTAGTTATTTGACATGGAAAAAAACTCCTGCTTTGAATCAAATTTAACATCATTCTGCAATTTTTATCCCAATATATCCAGGATGTTACGTAACTACGAAACAACATCTTATAAATAATTGTTTATCAGATAAAGCATTTATAACTAAATGCTTATAAATGCTGGAGTTTTATCAGCTCCGACTTGTTTCATAGTAAGCTTCGAAATCGGATCTTCCCCTATAGCACTGTCGATGCTTGCCGATTTCTGCGCTGAGAAGCTCCAGAAATGAAAAGGGCTTTCAACGAGTGCTGCATGACAACATCAGATTTGGCAATATCTCAAGCCCATGCTCAATTTTCCACCACTGTCGGAGCTTCGCAAGCACCACTGTTTTTCAGTGTATGTATAAGAATAACAGTTTTACGTACCATTTATCTCTCACCATTGAACTTTTTTGTATTATTAAATCTGCATTGTATGAAATGAGATATGTAACTATCATTATCAGGACACAAAATGGAATCGTCCGTAAGAACTTTTCCACACTGTCAAAACTCATTCGAATCTGAAATTTATTGACAATAGATTACACAGTAAACCATAAAGTTTACTATGAAAAATTAATCTAAAGTTGTAAAATAACACAATATATTTATACATACGGTCTATAAATGTAAATATGCTAGAAAAATGTTGTATTGTCACTTACTACTAGTAGTCGGAGAAAAGTGTGTGATCTTTTAAGACTCTTATCTGCCTTGTTGGGTTAAAATTATCGTTTTTTTTTACATTTTTGATAGTTTATAGATCGATTTTGATAATATATAGATTTGATAGTTTATAGTCTAAAATAGGTTCTTATATTTGAAAATCAATTATTGCACAAGAAAAATTGTTTCTACCTATAACCTTTGAAAATGAAAAATGACGTTTTTTTCGACCCACAAGGCAAAAAAACCCTTAAGTAACCTGAAAATTTTTTCACATTTCCATTCAAATCATGAACTTCCAGAATTTTATTGAAAATATCCATGATTTGTCTGAATTATTATAACACGATTGTTTGCTCAACTAGTAATCGTTCCAGTTACCATATCCAATCTATTGGCATATGATTATTCTTTTAATGATAAATTATAAAACGACTTTTAATGTTAAAAGTCGTTATACACACCGATAAATCTACTTTTGTGTGCAAAAAGTAATAGTACGTTACTTTACGAGGAAAAAACTATTTTAAGGGGAAGGCGTAGTGCTGTTTTCAGCTACATGAAAGATTTGAGATAATTAGATGAAAATTCATTGTCTTTTGTATTTTTTCCTTGCGAATTCAATGCAGTCAAATTTCCGAAGCGGGTACTTTTTAGGGGTAGTTGATTTTTTTAAGGGTTGAAATGCAATTTGTTTGGCTTGAAATGCAATTTTATTCAAAAAATCGCTGTATTAAGTTGTAGAGGAGGAAAAGTTACATAAGAAAATATTTTTTCAGATTTCTCATATACAACCCATAGGAGTCGATAGGGCTGGAAAATTCAACCCCTGAGTAAAGTTCATCAAAAAAATTAGTTTTTCGAGTAATTTTAATAATTAAATAATGAAAATAATTTATAAACTTATTTTGGACGCTTAGAAATTGATAGGATCGGAAAATTCAACCCTTTCATAGAATGCATTAAAAAAGGCGTTTTTTGGATAATTTGAATGAATAATGAAAACAAACAATAAGTATACATACAAAAATGAATTATTATGGCTACAACCAGTATGTAGATATTTGGGAAGCCAAATATCTACATTTTATAGGATAATAAGAATTCGTCAATTTAGTTCATTTGAAAAATTCTTATTATCCTATAAAATATATTGGGCTTCCCAAATATCTACATACTGGTTAAAACCATAATAATTCATATTTGTTTTTTGTGAAAATATCACTACGCCCTCCCCTTAACTTGGTAGTCTAAGCCAAATGCTACCAATTTAAATCTACTTTTTTCCGAAGTAAGTACGATATAATTGGTAACCCGAACCGAAGGCTAGGGATACCAACATTTTTGTTGTTGAGGTGAGGAAACAAAATTATCACGAGTTCCTCAACTTACCGAATACAACGATCCAGTTATAGAAAATATATTCATCATCATCCCAATAAACAAGAGCTCCTTAATTAAATCATTAGTATTTGCGATATATCTTTAACAAATTTTGCAGTTTTACTAAATGATGAGATAATTTATCTCTTATATAAATACACTCTACATGTAACCTAACGAAGTTATATAGACTTAATGCGCTTTCTCGGATGCAAAAATAAAAAAAATCGTCTACAGCGTTTATTAAATTTGCTACTGGCAAAAATCAGTTTGTATTGCACAGCTTTTGTATATTTACACTATTATTGTATTTGTGTATTTGTTTAACATCCGGGTTATAATAACCTTACTTAGGATTATACAAAAGGTGTGTAAATTTCCATGATTAAACAATATAATTTAACAACGATCCATGATCCGAAATATGATTAGCATATACTCTTAAAGTGCAAATAAAATGTATCTAAAAAGTACATACAACATACGTACTGAATACTCTCGTTATGGCATTTAACAATTTCACGCAGTTCCCTGGCAACAGAGCGACCATAATGTTCTGAATTCTTATTTACAATATTGTCAATATTAGATAGTTTGAAACTGTAATTGTTTTTATTAAATTCCCTTGATTCGACTGTCAGTTTTGGAAAAAATATAAAATAACCATTCCAGGAAATTTTACCAGATCAATTCAAATTGCATGGCCGAGTTAAATATGCCCATACCGCTCACAGTTAAGAAACACACACCTCCAGATAAGTATATATACATTATAATAATATAGAATATGCTTTTCGGAATGAACTGGCATATTTTTAATGAATAATCAAATTTAACCAAATGCATACAATCTTCATTTTTAACAACTCCTTGCCCTTTCAATACTTGCACGACAATCTCGGCACAGATACCGGATATGAACATCAAATTAGCAACCACTAAAAAATGACGATATTTGAAAAGAGCCCATAACTGTCGATAGGAAAGCGAATGTTGTCAATAATTGAGGTATAAGTTAAACCTATACAAACTGTTATGAAAAATCTGAATTGTTCAGTTAATTTATGTAAAATCCGACGATCACATTTCCTTGTCGTATATCGCCAACAATCTTGTGGTCCTCGATAAAGTCCCTGGGCCTCACCGTAAGAAAATGTTCGCTATTATTTACATATATTTCAAACAATAATGTGCATTAGCGTGCAATCAGTGAGCAATTTATTGACTTGAATACTGAAAGGAAAATACTCTTAAATGGTTTTTAATCCAAATAAATAAATACTTCCTCATTTACAAACAGTGCATATCTCGATGCGTTAAACGTTTAGTAAAAGTTAGTCTATTTCATTTTATGATTTTAACTGAAGCCAAACAAGATAATTGTTTCAAAATCTCGTAGAAATTGACTAACCCCAAAAAAGATACCCCGCTAAAATTTCCTGGCAATTCCTTCGAATTTCTTTGCAAACCAGGGATATTTCCTGCGAAATCCCGAGATTTTCCACGATGCACCTGGAAATGGGAACAAATTTCCAGACTATTCAAAGGAATTACCTGGAAATTTTATTCCGGGACATTTTGAAAAGTTGAGTACTTTATGTGGAGTTGTCATGAGACTCAACATTCCTGAAATATAAATGATTATAAGTGACATCCATGGCACACATTGAAGAAGCTCATCATAGTTACCGACAAAGTACAGTTCACGCGCGTACTTGAACTGAAACAAAGATTACTTGAATTTGACACACAAGCAAACAGTGCAAAAAGCTATAAAAATACAGTTAAACTGTTCTCTTATTGGAAAACTTAGATTACTGACGTTTTCTTTACACCGACGGGGTTAGATTTGAATCTTTTCTATAAACTCGTATAATTTATTTTATACTAACGGTAGTTAATAATTTCTTGTATACACATTGAAAATGGATACTGAAATATAATCTACTTGTGATAGTGACTTTTCGAAATTTAAATGATGAAGTGTCAGTATTTATTGAACGATTTTTGCAAAATACGTTGCATGAAATTACATTAAATTCTTCAAACGAAAATCTTTTGGAGGAGACATAATTTATCTTGTCTTTTATCACAAAACAAAGGTTTACCATCTAAGTAGCAAAATTTCACGATTTCAACATTTAGCCATCACGGTTGCACAATTTAGTTATTTGTATCATTAAATATTGTAAAATATTGACTGAATAGGATACAAGTGTGAAAAAATATCGTTTTTCGTTTTACATTTATAGTGAATAGAACGTTGTTTGATCGAAAGTAAAGAATGTAATTACCTGACTTATAAAGATCACACATTCAATACTGGTCATTGCCACTGATACAATAAAACCTCGCAGACTTTGGTTCATAAAGTATACGCCGTAAAGATTTAATATAAATATCTGACATTTGTAATATTTGGTTTCAAAAATATTCACTGTACATTGATTGTCTAATTTGTCGTCGTACGATTTCGATATCGATAACTGTAAACCCAATTTATTCAGCAATCTCATAATGTCTGAACTGATCAGTATAAAATATCGTAATGTTAGAAAAACTTCAAAAAGACTGTTCCCCTCGATCGTACTGACAGTCTATGTACTAGAATTATTGATGTTCTCTACCATGAGCTAACTACGCAGTCTAATCATTAAACTCTAATATATCGCGATGTATCAACTGCTCATGTCCATTAAATTAATTAGACATTAAATAAAAAGATGCGGTACATATAAGATGAATTAATAAATAGTAAATGACAAACGGTTTTAAAGTCATTTAATAAATACGTAATAACTCAATTACAAGATATTAGTACGGACGTATCGTTATAAATAATTGGAATGATCATTATTTATTAAGTATTCGGCACATCTGAGCTAATTGTTATCAGTTTTTTATGTAATTAGTGAATAATAGTGTCATAATAATGTTCGCCGCTGAACGAAAATGTAATCTATATCATATGACGCAGAAAAAGAGAAGTGTTAAATGACAGTAGTGGAAATATGAAGTATGGAAATATTCTGAAGGTATCACAAAAAGACTAACATTTATTCGTCTAATTATAAAATGAAAAACGTTGTCAGCTCTTCAAAAATATCGCCTGTAATGCCTCATCCTAGTCTAAGGATATTATACGTCAATTTTTGGTTAGAAAACCAAACTAGAAATTGAGATGTAACGATTTTCGTCTAAGGTGATGAATGAACATGAAGTAATGAGGTGTTCCAACGTTTCGTCATAGTGGAAGGTATAAGCTGCACGTTTGTTGATCAGTTCCTGGATTTTTCTAAGTCTAAGCATCGTCAGATAATCGGCTTTTAACACCCAAGATAAACGACAAGTATGTAAACGATGCTTGCATTGTCTGTAACGAGAACACCTAGAATTATAACCTTTTTCTCAATGAAACCGTAGCTGATAACAATAAATTTCTTGGTATCCAGAATACCTTAGAATAATACTCCATCGACAAAGTCATAACACCATAAGCAGTTACTGAATACGGAATGTTTAACCTGCATTGTATAATATTCAATATTTTCTTTAAACGTGTATTCCAATAAATCCACGGAGTTTCGTAACTACAAAAAGCAAGCGTGATAAGAAAGATAACAACGGACAAAACTACAGTAATAAATCGTTGCAACTTTTACACACCTAGAATATTTAAGTGTCAAGCTATTCTCTATAAGCTGATCGGCCCCAAATGCGACACAAAACATAATACTGATCAGCCCGAAAAACAGCGGTAAAATACCGTAAAACCTATTCGGGTTATTAAAACTTGTTCTCATCTATAATGTTTTAGTTATTACTTTACGTTTGTGCGATAACTCCTAGAGTAATCATTCCCCAGCAAACAAAAAACGAAGGGGTTGAGCACTCTGCACTCCTGAAAGAGTTGCTGAGAGTTCTCGGGAGTTCATAGAGAGTTCAAACAGTTGAAAGAGTTAGAAATGACTTGGAAGAGTTCAAAGAGTTCGAAGAGTTCAGAGAGTTCGACTAAAAGAAAAAATTCAGCTGGCTTTTTACAGCTTTTAAGGTGATGTCGAAGGTGAAGAGCTAGTTTGAATTTACAATTTTGCGCGAAAACGGATTTTTTGTTAATTATTAAAAAGAAAGTATTAATCGAATAATAATTTACTGACCTTAGCGACATTTTTTTCTGCATTAAAATTTACGTTTTTTTAATTACTTTTTGATCATTTTCGAGGCAGACATCAGATCTTAGAATTAAATTTTGGCCTTTGGACGTATAATTTTTTGAACTAACATTTTTCCGACGTATAACACTTAAAATTGACCAATTAACTTTCGGCCTCTTAACTTTCGGACACAAATTCTTTCGGACTTATAATTCTGCCGTGCACCCAGGTAAAAAATTATATATGGGCCATATCTGGCAGACATATATGTACATATATGGCACATATATGGCAACATATATGGCAACATATATGGCACATATATGGCAGCATATATGGCACATATATGTCACATATATGGCAACATATAT